>JAKGSA010000961.1:48067-144929 GCA_033558755.1 Philaethria dido | reverse complement strand
ATATATATATATATATATATATATATATATATATATAATATTATGTATCATGTTTACTTTTGGTTGCGGAATCTAGTTATAAAATATGATCCCGGGAATGGAAATAGATTCCACCCTTTAAAAAATACTTACAATTACAATCACAAAAATATATTCAAATTAGTCCGAAAAATAATTGTCATCAATTAAGTAATCAGTGAAATCACTGATAACACCATACCTTGAGAAATAATAATATTAATTTTTTTATTACTATAAGGAAGACTTTTGTCACTATAAGGAATTGGCTATCCAATTTTGCGTCATATTTTATATAATATAATGTACCGTGCGCATGCGCGAGTTACAGATAACTTTACTTTTGAAAAAATATAGTGAGAACAAAACATATTAAAGCTTATTGTTGTCGAATATTTTAATGAAATAACCATTTTTGGATTTTGTTCAATCATCAAATCTCACTTTTGGATTTTGTAAACTATTTTTTTAGCATCACACTGTATCCCGTACATAGCAGTTTTAAGGTACTTCGTTCCCTTGCTAAGTGGCAGACCTTAACGCTGCGCTTTGCTTTGTTACCAGGGCGAGGAAATAAAAATACAAAATAATAATCATTACAAATATTTAATTTTTACTTCCTGAAGTGGGAATTGAAGCCACAACCTGTCACGTTTACAGTCGCACGCTTGTGACTCTGCGCCAGGCCTCTTTCTATTTTTTATTTTTTTAACTTCACGCTGTATCCCGCATAAAGCAGGGTAGGCAGAGGAAATCTGAGAACCTAGAGTTAAGACACTCCGTCCTCTTTCAACAAATCCGTTCCCCACTTTCCGCCAGATTGAGGCATTGCGTTCTGAGGGGCGGAACTCAACGCCGCGCTTTGCCTTGTTACCAAACCCAGGAAATGAAAAATAGAACAGTCGCAAGCTTGTGCCTCTGGGCCACGACAGGCGTTATGGCGCCAAGCCTCATTTTCTATATTATAATAACTTTAAAAAAAAAGTTTAATGAATAATTTCGATTACAGAACAATATTTTTAATTGGGTACGTGATCACCGAGTCCATCACAAGCTATCGGAAACCTCAGCGGATCCGCATAATGCTCATCGAGGATTCTTCTTCTCACATGTGGGGTGGCTCATGATGAAGAAGCACCCTCATGTTGTCATCGAAGGCAATAAAATTGATATGAGCGACATATTAAAGGATACTGTCGTTCAGTTTCACACAAGGTAACTTTCTTTTTGTAGTTGGAGATATTTGTTTATTTTAAGGTTGGTATAAAGAATTGAAAATTATATTAACCGTTAAACAAGCTCACCTGATTAAGGACTTTATTACTATTTTATTTTTGAGCGTAACCTTAAATGTAACTACTTTATAAAGTAGTTATGTACTAAATTATTTTAAATATTATCGTATGAAATATTTTTATTCACATAACATTGTCCTCCTTGAAAAAACCTGCATGTCTAATTATGATGCTACTTATCTGTAAAAACCTAAAATTTTTAGTTTACAAAAAAATTGTGACATTTGAATCTTTCATACGAAGTTCTCATTTCATTTCATCTTTTCAGACACTTTGTGCTAATCAAATTTCTATTATGTTTTCTATTACCAACTGCGATTCCAATTTACTTTTGGGGAGAAAGCTTAATGGTGTCATTGATCACAACAGCTGTAAGGTATATGATGGGCCTACATATGACTTGGGCGGTCAATAGTTTTGCTCATATTTGGGGTAATAAACCATATGATACGTGAGTAAACTTTTTTGAAAATGAATTTTATGTTGTGGTGCAGAGTCAGAAGCATGCGACTGTAAAGGCGACAGGTTGTGGGTTCGATTCCCACTCCAGGAAAAGAAAATTCTAAATAATATTTAGTTGTTGCTAGACAGCAACGAGGCAAAGCGCGGTGTTGAGTCCCGCTAATCAGCAAGCAATGCCTCAATCCGGTGGAAAGTGAGGTTCCCAAGTTCTCTCTGCCTACCCTGCTATATGCGGGATGCAGCGTGTACATATATATTATATAAATACATATTTTAATAATTTCAGAGAGCACATGATTTATGGAATAAAGATTTAATATTGAAGTTTTTGTTACATTATTTATTATAAAAACACAAATATATGAATGTTTTAGGAACATAACCCCAGTGGAAAATTGGAAGGTATCGATTGTGGCGATGGGAGAAGGTTGGCATAATTATCATCACACTTTCCCTTGGGATTACAAGGCAGCTGAACTTGCTTATTTCATTAATATTACAACAATTTTAATAGACTTATTCGCAGCAATTGGTTGGGCATATGATTTAAAAAAAGCATCGTCGTCACTTATAAAAGCTGTTGTTAAAAGTCGTGGTCCACAGGCAAAAAAATATCACTAGTAAAGGCTAAATTATGTACCCATAGTCATATTCTAAATGTATCCTGTAAATAAATCATTTTTATATTAAAATCATCCTATCATTTGTAAAAGTTATATAAATAAATTATATGATTTTCTATGTAACGATTATTTTTCAAAGAATTCTTTGATAATGTTAATATGACTGTGCGACTTTTAAGTAGATTGCATTTGTTAATTAAGCTTCTGTAACAAATAATGTTACGTAATCGAAGTAAAAGTTTTAAAAATAAACGTATCGCAAATTTTTATCTACCTAAAAAATATTTACAAACACCACAGATCAAATATTTTCTTTAGCATAGTGATAATTAAAGTGATGTGATGAAGAAGAGTAAATGAAGTAACTTGACCTAAGTCATTATTTCTGCCATTTTGTATTTGAAAAAGAAAGTAAGATAAATTTTCTCTCGAATTCTATTTATATAAATATTTGCTTCATTTATTTTAGTATACATTGTTGTACGTTATCGCAGAATGTTCACGGAGGCCTGAATATTGTAATAATCTTAAGATTTTATTGTTTTATAGTTGTTTGATTTTACTGACAGTGCCTATTTTGTTTCGATACGATAAGATAATTTAGTATTACTTGGCTATAATGCTGCTTACTTCTTTACTTAATAAGGAATAGGTAATAGAATTTAATATTAGAAATGTTGTTTACCATTTGCAATATTACATTATGAATACTGATATAGTGATGTAGATGAGGTGTTGGGGTTATTGCACGTTTACGCCCCTTTCTTATCTATTTTGTTTGGAGATAAACAAGAGAAATTGAGTGAACGCCTGTCGTGGCGCAGAGGCACAAGCGTGTGATTGTAAACGCGACAGGCTGTGGGTGATTCCCACTCCAAGAAATGTGATATTTAGTATTTTCATTTCTTGGGTTTGGTAACAAGGCAAAGCGGCTCAATTCAGCGGAAAGTTGGGAACGAAATTGTTGAAAGAGAGTGGAGTGTCTTAACACTAGGTTCTCTGGTTCCCTCTGCCTACCCTGCTATATGGGTTACAGCGTGAAGTTAAAAAAAAATTGAGTTACTTCTTTCTGTGCTGTGTCAATATAGAAATGATTATTAAGATTTTATATAAAAATGTATTTCAGGTATTAGGTAATATTACATATACTAAAAGCATGAAATTTAAAATTTCTAAGTTCCTAATTAAAAACTATTATTGTTGTTATATTTTTCTAAAAATTTAGTAATTTAATATAGAATTTCAAATGGATTATAAAGTAAACAAAGTAACCTTCATTATTTTAATAAAAAAAAATCATAATGAAATAAATAGAACGGTAATTTCTTTTTATTGTTGTTTCTTTTTATACCTTTATTTAAGTACGTGTATATATACTTATATAGGTACGTATATCTTTATAGCAGGGTTTGTAAACACTTTAAAAAAAATCTATATTCAATAATTTTGTTTTTTATCATTTACCAATTAAGAAACAAAAAATATAATACTTTAACCTGTATTTTAAATTCAAAAGCTTCCGATGTCTGATTTGGCAAACTGTTTTAGTTTTATTATCCAGTTATTAATTTAGTAAATTATTAGAAGTTACGATGTAAAATAAAATTTGTCATATATTATATCAATGGATATAAAAATATTTAAATAACACGCTAAAAATTAAAAAAATTATAAATAAATCTTTAAAAACAAATCAATATAGTGGTATTGTCGATACCTACGTATTGTATTATTTAAGACACAAACAAAAAGTGTGAAACATGATATTGGTGATTATATTTTTAGATGTTTGTTTAACTTTTACTTAGAAATTAAAATAATTTATACTTTTGAATCCTACTCACACCAGAATGTCTGACTTCATTTCATCACGACGATAGCATTCTTCAGATTTAAAATATAATAAAAACTATACACACACACACAATAATTCCGCAGGGCAGCTTGTGGCGAGCTGTTGGGGAGTGACGACCCTACGGACCTGGGAGAGACCTCCAGAGGGGAATTGTAATTTATCCCCCCGGGGCCTCTGGCTTGCTCTTCATTGGCCGGCGTAGTGGAGCGCAAGAGCTATATGCTCTCGAAGGGTGGAAGTGCTCAATCTGCGTAATAACGGGAAACCGCTCACGAGCACTCTCGCGATGAAACCGGTGCACACCTTCGACACCCTTAGCCGACCACACCGATGTTAAAAGCCCGAGGCACTACGCCGCTTTGTGGGGCCCATCTAGTGGGAGGCGAGTCACCGTCCAACCTTCAATTTGGCAGAGACTGCTGGAAAAGGCGGACGTCCGATAGCCGCCCCAACTTCACAGCCCAGTACTTCTAGTCCATCCAAACCCTGTTCCATAGACCTATTTTAGTTTTCTCATATAAGTTCCATAGCCTTGCGTATTGACTGGCAGACCATCTCTATGCAATTGCCTATGGTTATACCAGATGGATCCTGGTCAATGCGTCAGATTAAAAAAATATTGTTGTCTCAAAGGGGCCTCTACGTGTTGGACCTGTCCCACGCAAGCCTTCCAAAGACCGCCCCCTGGAACCCGAGAACTTATAATGAGATAGCTACAATAATAATACCTCTTTATTCAAGTGACATTGAACCATTATGGTTAGTAAACAAAATTTCTTACTGACTAGGTTAGTTTATTATTACATTTTTTTTTAAATATATACATAATAAGCATGAATCATCTGCTGCACCATCCTGCTTGCAACGGAACAACAATAATGATTCATGTATATGCAATTTAGTCTATTAGATATCATGTTCAGGATTTTGTTGACACTCCCCGTACCCTACGCACCAGAGACCCGCATCTTTTTTCTCATGAGGGCATAATCCTTACACTAATATTATAAATTCGAAAGTAACTCTGTCTGTCTGTTCGTTACGCTTTCACGCCTAAACCACTGAACCCATGGTTTTGGATGAAATTCGGCATGTGAAGATAGAACTGAACTCGGTACAATATAGATAATTTTAATCGCGAAAAAAATGATAGAGGGGGTTGAAATAGTATTTAGGGCCTCTTGTATGAAGTTCCTTATTGTCAAACATAAATTATGTAAGATTGTTTCAACTGTTTACAACTTTGACACATGAATTACTTAACCACTGATTCAATAAAGACCTTGGGAAAGACTATAGGATACTTATCATATCGCGCGATATAACCGAATTTCACGCGGGCGAAGCCGCGGGCGGAAAGCTAGTATATAGCTAGTATAAACGAAATTGTCAAGGTAAAAATAAAGTATGCGATTTTTGGAAATCTATCACCCAGACCCTATTTAACCACATGTCAAAAACTAGAAAGATAAAAATAAAAAGAACGAAAAAAGCGAAAACAAATTGATTACATTGTTACGACTTATAAATATTTTGTTTTAATGATTTTATATCTTTCACTTCTTATTTATTATTCTTTCTTTGTCATAAGGTATTGGAATAGGTATGTTAATATAGATGATAATGAGTTTTATAAAAGTAATTATTTATTTTTAAATCTTTATTTGTAGTAAATATTAATCTAATAATAAAATAACATACATTAATAAACCTTTCCGTTCTTCATTTCTTCTTCATTTTGATTGCTTTGATTAAAACATTGATTGAGATTTGAATGGCGGTAGCCAGACCCCATACAAAATACTTGTCAGACGAGAGGAATATTTAAGTTATAAATAATATAATCGTCGATAACTCGCCCATAGCTTACATATAACTGATTTAACATATTTTATTCATGACATAATTAAGGAATAACTGAACTATATTTAACTGTCACATTTTGCAAAATTGATAAAAATTAGTATATTCGGCGGAAAGTGGAGAACGGAGTATATTAACATTAGGTTCCTTCTGGCACCCTGAAGCTATTCATGTATGTATGTATGTATCTGATAAAAAGTACTATAAAAATGTTTTATTATTCTTTCTAAAGCTTCTTGCATAGCAGAATAGGCAAAGAGAACTTAGTAATATATACCTATAGTAGAGAGTCAAGACTCTCTGTTCTCCCTTTTGCTGCCGAATTCGAAACATTGCCATTTTAATGTGCAATAAAGAAAATGAGAGGTCTTTCAGAAGCGTAACTCAAGGCCGATTTCTTTGCCAAAGTTCGTTTGGCAAAGATATGTTCTATAATATTTGTATTACTTAATCAATTCTTATATTAATAAATTAAATTGTACTATCTACGAATAAGGGAGCAAGTAATTATTAAAACACAAATCGAAGTTGTAATTATTGATTTAAGTACTAGGTTCACATAAATTCCTTTATTATTACTACCTGCACCTTCTTTAGCGTGGTTTTTTAACCTCTACCGCATTCATTTTACTTATCAACCACTTCGAAAATGGACCTAAGATCGTAGGGTTTTTACTATGGCGAGTAGACATTTCCCGAGTGGAGATCGAACTCATAACCATCGTGCTTATAGTCAGACGCTGACTGCAGAAAATACTCATCACGCTGATTAATTACCGTAAAGACAATTTCCTTCTTTTTAAAAGTTTAACTGGATTTTTATAGTTCTTCATCACATTTTCCAGATCCTAAACTGTTGTATGTTAATCAAAAGTACCTATCACACTAAATATTTTTAATAAGACGTTGAATAACTTTTGTTAAGGCTCTTTCTAATTATCTCTTTTAGCTTCGCTTGACTATTATGGTTCTTCATAAAATATTACAGATCTTTATTTGTTTATGTTAATGAAAAATGCCCATCATGCCGAACAACTTTTGCTAAAGCGTCATCTCTAAATTTCTTATTGCTTAGCTGGTCTATTATGGTTTTACATCAGGTATTCCACTTTTCAAAATTATTTATGCCCTGAGTTCTGCTCAGGTCTAATAGCTATACAAGAAAAAACATTTCATTGAAATTCGTTATTAGATTCAAATGACAGACAGATGTGCGCATACAAACAGACAGACAAAAATTTTACATCACCCTAAACTGATTTTCATAAATATTTTCATTGTACAGACACACTTTTCATTTTTTTATTATAGTAAAGATAGATAGATTTTTTTACTTTTAAATATTTGTTGCAAAGTAATCATTTTATGATTTAAATATTCAATGCTTGTAGTCTGGAACAATGCTGGGATCCGGTTCTTGAAATTCTTCAAAACTTCCATCTCCACTTCTGTTAGCTCTGTTGATGATCATCGACGACGTCGCGGCTTTTACTATAAAAAAATGGGAGAATATTAATATATTAAAGTATTCTTTAAAAATTATAAGTATTTATAAGATACTATGACAGTAAACTTTTAAATACATTAACGTTTTAAACAAAAGTAAGCTAATCTCTCTATTTTTTTGTATCTTTTGTCATCTTAATGAAGTTCTGAAAGATCTAATTTAGGATTGTTTAAAAAACTATATTGTATCGCTATTTGGCATCTCTCGTAACTGTATCTAATTAGTATGTATTAACGGTTCCTTTTTTAAACTGACAAAATTCATTTAAATACACTACTTATCAAAGTTTTTTTGTAATAAAATAGAAATTCTAAGAATAAAACCATATATGTTGTATGTACACCATAATTGGTTGATTTACTTCTAACTCGTGATATGTTAGATGCGATATTTTTATAGCATTGGATACATGCAAGTTAAGCGAATGTAAAATCTTACAATCATAAGCCCATCCAATCCTGGCGAACGTGTCAATAAATTTAGTTGATAGGTTCAGTCTTCCTAATTCTGATGTTCTATAATCCCATGGGAATACGTGGTGATAGTTATGCCAGCCTTCACCTAAGGCAGCTAAACTGACAACTGAATTTTCGACTGGCTTTATATATCTGAAAAAGATAATATTTTAAAATAATTTCGACAGAATATGTATATAGTGGTGCATAATATGTGTATTAACATAATGAAACTAATTAAAGAACTCAACGTACCTGTCATAAGGTTTATTCCCCCATAAATGTGCAAAGCTGTTAACGCAGAAAGCGATATTTAAAGTAATGGTAAACCTCGTTACAAAGCTGACAACGAAACTATAAAGCAAAGTTTCTCTCCAGAAGTATACAGGAATGGCCACTGGCACCAGTAAGTTCAGTACTATAAAAAGAGGAATAAAAAACCTACAAGAAAAAGGTTATAGATTTTTATTATAGTAATATAATCATTAATTTAGTATACTATCTATTGACTGTAACAATCTTAAAAGTAAAATTATTTTGGGATTTTATAGAATATTTTGGCTCCGTTTATTATATGCTTTTGATCCATTCATACCTGGTAGAGTATGTAGAAAAAACGAAACGTAAATGATCTTTTATTACAATTGCGAACTTGAATAAAACTTGAAAGTAATATCATGGTCACCTTCATCTTTTCTAGAATTATATATCTCTTGAATTATTTACTTGCTACCATTTACCATTATTTTTATTTTCGTAAATATTTTTATGCTCCCGTTTCATGTTACTAGATAAAAATAATAAGAAATTGAACTCTAACTGAATTGATTTTCCAATAGACTAATTTCTTTTTCTAAATATATATATTCTTTTTATTCCAATAGTTGTCATAATAAATATACAGGATTAGCGATGATTGTTTGTTCAAAGTTAAGATAATCTGATTTTTGTTAATGTCCTTTTAGGAGAGTTACGTTTCACTTCAGTTTTCGAAAGTAGAGTATTTGAAGTTAGGAGTGTTCGAAGTTTCCTTTAGGGAAATCAACGTATATACATATCATGGAAATCATTGACAAATGTTATTATTTTTCTGGTCTCAATAAAATGAGAAGTCGGATTTCGTTATACTATTTTTATTTGTACATTCATAATATGAAAAAGAAAAATACGTAAAGAGGTTGGTGATTTTATATTTGTAAAAATCTAATATTTTATAGAACTTTTTTGTCTAAATAATGTTATTTGTAGTTTCCAACCTATTAAAAAAATTACGTATAATAAATATTGTAATTTCCCATATAAATACATATGTATTTATATGCGAAATTACACCCCGACTCACGGGAATTGGAGTTACGCTGCTACCACCCTGGGACTGGGTGCATCGCGTGGGCGGCTTAGTAACTACTGTACTTTAAATGTTCTTTGAATACCTACATTCAAAAACGTAGTATACATACTTTTTTTGTAATCGCACTACGGGATCATTGATAAGATCAATGGAAGTTTTCCTAAGAGCGTTTCTTCTGTCTTCTACTGCTGGATGCGGCGTAAGAACTAACCAGCCAACATGGGCAAACCAAAACCCCCTCCGTACGTCGTGAGGATCTGCCACTGTCTCGGAATATTTGTGATGCACTCTATGGTCTAATGCCCACGTGTAGATATCTCTCTGTAATAATAATATTATTATAGTAAAAAATGTATTTGTTATAACAGTAGTATTAGCGGAAACTTTAGTAATCATTATAATTATTACCAGGACTAACTAAATGTTTGGAGACAATAATTATGCTTATCTATCTATCTATATATATATATATATATATATTTGAATCTCTTTTTACGAAAATTACGCGGACGGAGGAGTATGAAACTAGGCACACTTTTAGTGTTTATATAGGAAAGGAGTGCCGAATGCTTATATTTTTTTAAAATAATGCCTAAAAAGTATATTATTGAGAATAGTATTTTTGATACTTCGCACTTTTACTTCAAAGCACAAGGGTTGTTGAACACGCATTAATATTTTTCATTTTCAAAATGCATAAAAAAATAAATATTGAATTGCATTATAGACTAATAAAAGAAAAACTATATTTTATTTTAAAATGTTTGTGCGTATTCATAGATGTTGAAAAGATGTTACAATAATGGGGTCAATTTGTTAAATTGACTCTAATATTCGATACTCATTTAGCTCCTCGTGATCACGTACCTACAGTCTTTCTATGTTGTATTAATAATGCAGAGTGTAATTTATATATTATGTTTAATGTATGTATTAGTAAGCTCTAATAAATAACTTACAAAATAAAAAAAAACAAGCTTGGCTTTTATCACTATCAGTCAACAAGCAGGTTTCAGAGATTTACTTTAGTATTTTACAAATATAATAAGCTATACCTTAAAAATATATTTAGATTTCTTAGAAAACATTGTAGAGTTATTAAAAAAAGTTATTTGAATATTACAATAATTGTAAAGCTTTGATATATTATTGAAATTCGTCAAATGAAGAGAAGTGTAATGTCGTTATGCAAGAAGTAGGCATTTGTATATATTTGGGTAAATAAACATCTATATAGTATCTATTATGCTAAAAATATTCATGTTTTTCAGCATAACCGGGTAGGCAAATGAAATATAATGTGAAAGCATTCCACTCTCCACTTTCCGACCAAATTCAAGACATTGTGTGTTGCGTGGCCAATATAACGTCGTAGCTCAAAAGAATTCAATTTATTTTTCAATTTATTTTTATATCGTTAGGAGGGACTTGTGAGTGGCTAACGCTTTGCTGATATTTCTTTAAATAATCAAAAAATAGTTTACGATTTTTATGACAATATTAAAATGTACTTACTTGACCAGTGATAGTAAAAAGCAAGGCAAGCAAAATTCTGAGTGGCAACCGCGCTCTATAGGCTCTATGAGACCAAAGCCTGTGTACGCCTGCTGTTATGCCGAAACCCGATGTGTATATGGTGGCAAATGCTGTAACAAAAAATAACGAAATTATATAATAGGCTTCATTAGTAATTATATTTTATTTTTATTTAAAAAAAATAAAATAACACAATATGATTTTTAAACATATTATGAAGAAGAAAAAAAAATGTAAATTTCAGTTTTATCTATATTGTTAATTCTCTTATCGCGTGACATTGGATTCCATTTATAACATAGTTTTTCTTCTAGTGCAGATTAAAAAAATTACAACTAAGATTTTATGTAAAAAAAACATCTTCTTTTATTCTTATGTAATACTAGCTTTCCGCCCGCGGCTTAGCCCGCGTGGAATTCGGTTATATCGCGCGACTTGGTAATAGCCTATAGTTTTTCCCAGGGTCTAGACTATTTGTCAAAATTGGTTAAGTGGATTAGGTGTGAAAGTTGTAAACAGTTGAACTATCTTACATGATTTTATGTTTGACAATAAGGAACTTCCATATAAACTTTCATCCCCTAATTCAACCTCTTCTACAATTTTTTTCGCAATAAAAAGTATCCTATCTCGTTTCCGAAGTTCAGTTCTATCTTCATACCGAATTTCATCAAAATCGGTTCAGTGGTTTAGGCGTGAAAGCGTAACAGACAGACAGACAGAGTTACTTTCGCATTTATAATATTAGTAAGGATAGTAAGGAATACTTTGCATATTCAATTATACAACACAGATAAACAGAATATGTAAAATATGTACATATTGTAATTTATTTTTCTTTAATTAAAGTGTGTTTTATCTATTTGTGTCGCGTGTTGCAAATTCTATGTAAAACATATTCAACAAAATAGTTAATTGAAAACCGTATTTAAATGAATGTCCCGCAATAGTTCGTGTAAATGTTATATTAATATATAGAAATGCAATTTAGTTGTATTTCCGTAATGGTATTTGCATTATAATCTATAAAGTGAATTTACATAACATGAACAAGGGTCGTGTTTTTAATCTCTTGTGTCAAAAACTGGATCACCATGAAAAGGAACGTGTAAGTTAAGGAACATTAGTATTCATCGTATCCAAATCAACGGTTATCTCTTCCTATGGCCATTACACCCGACTCTCTATTGAACGTTATTTAATTTTTAGTTTTTATGGTCAAATATTTCGTATTATAGATAATATTCTATTATAGAAAATAGAATATTGAATATTGTAATATGTTTCACCATATTATCTACTAATGTACCTTTTTAATTGAAGTTATAATTAAATTATTTAAGTAGTAAAGACACAACGACAACCTTGGCTTTTATATATTTTCTGGCTTTTATATATTTTCTTCTTTTGGTTGTTGACCTACGAAATAATTGGCTAAGAATGGTTCTGTAGCACAGAATATTACAAAACAAGTTCAACGATCTTCGTACTTTCGTTGGAAAGCATTTTCGGAAGTTTTTTTATTTTCAGTTTAATTTATCTATGCTTACTTTAGAATTTATAACACTATATTAAAATTGCCATACATTTAAAATGAAAATTTAAACCAATAATAAAAAAATAGAAGATATTTCCAAATTTTCGTACGCGCCTTATTATGCACAAAGTAACTTAACATTTACTCTATATTTTTTACATGATGTATTATTTATTTGTTCTGAATAATTTGTAGTTATACAAAGAAAATTCTAATTCTTTATGGAAATGATATTTTCTATCGCATATTTTCTAAATAATTTTATATAATGCTTATCATATGAACATAGAAAATCCAAAAAATAAATAATACTTGTTTAAATAAAATATACGAGTTCACAAATGAATATACGGGACGAGTATTTGTCGAAAATAATACTTTTCCAACTTTCTGACGTATTGTTAAATAAAGTGTATTTGAAATTGAATTCATGGGGTTTAATATATATTTATGTCGACAAACAGTGTTGTTACTTTCCAAATTATAAAGGCCTCTCTGTAGGTGTTGTGTAGTAAAAACCGCCATATCCCATAGGAAAAATAAAAATATGTAGTTAATTATCCTTAAAAAATAATGTTAGTCAAAATAATTATTTCTTTACTTACCAAATAGTGTAGTAAGGAATCTCACTTCACCAGTAATAACTATAAAGAAACCATAAATTGTCACTAAATGTAACGACACTTGCACTATTAAATCGGGCCACTTTATTCTTGGCCTAAATTCCATAGCTTCATACTTAGATATATTAAAGTCTGTATCATTTATTTTATCACTAAAGTCTTGTTGTAATATTGTATTATTGTTCACATATTCTGATTTGCCAATGAAATTCATTTTTGTTCCAGTAATGGACTCTAGCGATTCGACGTTTTGTGCAGTTGGAGCCATATCGCTGAATAAATTAAATACCTTAGTCACAGCTTATAGTTTGGATAGTTTTGATGAAAACCATTACTCACTTTATTAGACGAGACTCACTTCTGTATTCAATGATAACATTTCTAGATAAGCAATATATAATAGGTCTATAATTCGTAGAATTTAAATATCGAATAAACATTAATGCTGACAGGATTACATGTTCAGGGTGGTTGGACCACTCGGTTACTGTAAGCTTATGACAAATATAATTTAAAATTTTGAATTAAAATAAAGGTTTGTGCCACGTTTTTGTTAGCTTCACCTGTGTGTATGAAACGGAGTTTTTGGACTCGATTTGTACCCTATGTATGGTGAGATTAATTGAAATTTTAAAATTATCAAGGTCCGATAATAATATACTTTTAGATTTAGAGTTAGAGATTTAGAGTTAGTTTAAAAAGCTGCTAATATTTACTTATAGTTAAATATAAATGTAGAATTATACAATTATTTAGTATACTTAGATCTTATCTTTAAACAAAGTCTCATAGACATATACAATATAGAATGACTAATAACTACAAAATATAAGCCTTTGAAGCCGTTAATCGACCTGTAATAGAGGCAGGCACGAAACCTACATGTACTCTATCAAATAAGTAAAAGTAGCAGCAAATCAATATGTCCACAAATCGAAAAAATGTACAGTATATAGTTCACATGAATATTCTATGTATTACTTTTGATTTTACTAGTTGTATATTAATCAAAAACATAAATTTATGTCTTAAATGAGTTTTTAACATTCGTAAAATATAATAAAATATGTGTAACTATATTAAAACACTTTTTTTTTTATGGATAACCGATGGCAAACGAGCAGAAGGACCACCTGATGGTAAGTTACCTTCGCCCATGAACATCTACAACACCAGAGGCGTTGTAGATGCGTTGCCAGCCTAGAGGATACAGATGGAAGGGGAGGACAATGTAGAAGTCCGCTATCGGAACCACTACATTTTGGGGAAAGGATGGGTGGGATAGGGGAAAACCTGGCTTACATGCCATCGAACCGGAACACATCATAAGATATTTGGCGGTTCGTCTTTGACATGATAGTGGTCGCGAGCCATACGGAGGACGAACCTCCTACCACCAAACAACTTTATCTGTATTTATTTATTTGTAGTGTACCAGCACATTGTCAATGTAACTTTCAATTTTAAGATTTTAGGGGAAGGTCGGGTAGGTCCCCGGACACTTAAATGAAGCCCAAATATAAATGATGTCTCTGTCGTTTTTCTTATTTAATATTAAGAATTTCTCTATTTGAATTAATCAAACACGTTACTAATATCACATTTTTTAAGAAAGTGTACCATTGGTTTTTATCGCATTTCTGAAGTATGGTCCATTCAGTTCCTTTTTCTCTAAAAAAGACTTTGGATATTTTCCTTTGTTTTGAATACGTTTTTAGCTCAGTTACGCTTATGTATTTTCGTTTGATATTTTTTATTGCTTGCCTTGTTCTATTTTTTCTCCACTTTTTTGTATAGTGAAGATGTTACAATTTCGGTCTTTTCGGAACTTCCACGCCCGCGCCGATTGTGAAGTAAACTTGGTACCACATGTCTCTCTTGTCTCGCCGAAAACTTGTATGATTGAAATACTAACTTTGCATGTAAATGTTTTTGTAATTTGATTTTCCCCTTTATTTTTCTCTTTCACTGATTCTTACCTTGAATTTTGGCATAATATCTTAAGTATTTCTGCAACGATAGCAATGACATAAGTACATCACCTATATTGTTATTATCTTTGCAGAAATAACATTAAATAAGCGAAATGACATCAAATTGCGGTTCGTTTAAATATTATTAAGAAATCCAACATTTAGAACCGTGTCCGGGGCTACCCAACATCAAAGTATTAGGGCCTCTCCGCCCGTATTCATGCAACATTTTTAGATACAGGACTCCAAATATACAAGAGTTGTGAAATACTATACAATCTTTAAATGTATAAAATTTACTAAAACTCTAAGCAAAGATAAAGCAGAAGCATAAAAACTTACTTATTGTACTTAGTAATCACTGATGAAATATGACAGGAACAATGAATTTTTTTGTGTGGAAACAAAACATTTTCTCACGACTAATCTATTCAGGGTATGCGCCCCGATCAAACTACATTTGCTCTACTGCAGAAGAGGTATCTTTGATAACTCTTTGTCTAAGTATTTTTTTTTAGTTTTTTAGAAATTAAAATGTCTGAGTGCTACCCGCCATCCGGGGCTACCCTACCTTTCCCTAACAGTGGTTGAGACCATGTCACTACTTCAAATGCAAATTGAAAATTTTAAAGACTACAGTTGTAGTCTTTAAAATTTTATTGCTACCAAACATTATTGCTACCAAATATTTTTTTTTGATCAAAATAAAAAAAAACTGCACAATTAATTGTGTGTAGCTTAGTTTCCCGATATTTCTTGGTTTGACCATTTTAAGTTCAGGCAAACGCTATTTAACGTTTAAAATTTAGACTTTAGTTTAACCTTAAAGCATTCATAAAGATAGAGTTAGCTTTTTTTAAGGTTTTTACATTCTTCAAATGAAATCACCAATAAATCACAGTCGAAATAAGGTCCTTGCTTAGGATGCTCTTGTTTTTTATTCTTAGAAAACAAAATGATATAAAAACAAATGACGGGCACTAACTTCTAGCCTTTATTGAATTTTGCCCTCATTGAAGCAACGTCATTTCAAAAAATTCATTTTTGTATAATAAAATATTTGAAGAAATATAACTAAAGGATTTCAACGAAATTTTACAGAAATTTTAGTATTTCCCTAAACTTCCCGAACAGCTTACATGCCAAATTGCAGCTTTCTATGGCCAGTAGTTATTATAAGTTATTTGTAGTTAGTAAGTCAATCAGTAACGCAAGTTTTGCTATATAGATGAGTCAAAAACCGCTGAGTAGACTATAGTTAAATAACGTATGCGATAAACACCTGTGTTTGATAAATTTATTTGTTAGTTGATTATCTAGAACCACTATCAGTTTGTTTGTTTTCAAACATTTTCCCTTAAGCATTGATGCAATTCTGAGTCAACAAATAGTACTGTAGGTATATAATCTTTTAAAATACTATGATTTAAAAGTATTTTACCAGTGGGACAGATCTCGTCATCTATAAATTTATCAAACATATACATATAGGTATGTGTAACTTGTATAAATGAACTAACATAGATATTTTCACTTTAACTATTAAATTTCAAATATTATTTGAAACTTCGTTCTCCACTTTGGTTCATTTGGATACCCTCTCTAGAGGAAACAGTCAGCATTGTCAGCCTTCTTTGACATGAGTATGTTAGCTCTGTCGGGTTAGCAAAAGTTATTTAACAAGCATAAATTGTAAGCTTTAGATAGCTTTAATATTTAGTTGTTTAACAACATTATATATTTTTTTTATTCTCGTAAAACCCACGACCACAGGATTATATCTATCACCTATAATCTATTTAAAGATAACAATGTACACCTGCAATTACTCATACTAATAAAGTTATCTAAATTAGCTTATTTTTATTAGCATGTGATTTAACGGAAAAAATTAAAAAGCTTTTCGTATATTATCTAGTCACATTCTCTGTGTATCGGCTCAAAATACGTAGAATACAGCAATAAATGAAAAAAAAAATGGAATTTTTGGCCAATTTTTTTATATTCGTTTTTTTAGCTTTGAAATGAATAACAACGTTAATCGCGAATATTTTTGTATTTGAGAATATATTTTTAAAAACCCGATGAGTGGAACACTTTACACGTCAAGCCCGCGGCCACAAGTAGACTGTCTATCTATTTAACAGGTTTAATACCTGTTAAAATAATTTTATTTAAAATATACAATAATCGCGGAAGCCAAAGTCATATATTTTAATGATAAACTCATTACACGCAAACCTTTAAATATAAATATATAGCCCACAAGTAGATAATTGTCATATATCATTTAAATTGTTTAATATTCGCTAAGCCTTGACGAAATATAGAAACATAAACACTGATAAAGATTAAGCATTAATTTAGATTTTTTTAAATTGCTAATTTAAAACTTCTGCGTATCTTGTCATAAATATATTCGATTAAGAGTCCATGAACCGCCAAACTTACCTCATAGTATGAAAGCTGAAAATAGCCAGACACTTTTGATGGCTTCTTATAGGTCCCCAAGCAATATATGTATGTAAAGTTCAGCTTTTATAATGTGACAAATTTTTAATGATTTTTTGTAAAGTTTAAGGGCTGGCAGGGGTTTGCAACCACACTAAGTGACTGGCAATGGGTGACGTGATTTCTAATATTATTACGAAGAAAATATAAAAAAATTGAGCTTTATACTATGAGGTAATTGAGGTACTTTTTTATGCACCTTTACCATTTGTCTATTATCTCCTGAAGCAACCACACCCCAAATTCCATACTTGCTGATCGTTCTTACCTCTGTCAGATACACTCACAGAGAAATTTTCAGCTTTTATACTATGAGGAAAGTCTGGCGGTTCATGGGATCTTAATCTATATTCATAAAGGTCCGTTACTCATTCATAATTGATTGTATGCAGTGATTCTATAACTTACTTAGAATAATATTTTTAAGTGTTATGAAGTAAATTCCTTTACAAGCGTAACAATAAATCGCTATAGCAGACTTACCTGTTTGAGTTTGAAAATGCTCAGAGATATTTAAAATTATTTTATTATTCCTTCTGTCCATTCTACATTAATATTTATTTAATTGATGAAAATAAATTATAAATTAAAGAGCTCACAGCAATTCAATTTATGAACGTACATCGTATTGGAATTGTCTATATGTTTTTCGAACAGTCTTTGTATAGCGGCTATTCAAATGCCGGAGTTTGAAGAATTCATTTAAAAAAACAATGACATAAATCGAAAAATATAATATTTACTCATGGTTTAGTTTTCTTAGTATGTCAATGAATGATAGTTAAGTCAGTCAGATTTAGTTAGTCAGTTATTAGAAGTAACATTTGGTAATATCATACTCAACAGTAATTTTCAAAAGAGACATTATTTTCGTTTTAAATTATGATACATTTTTATGAAGAGTGCGTGAATTACGATACTTAACTGAATTGCTGCTACTCATAGTTATTTAATGGAAAGTATAAGTAGGTAACCGTCAGTTGTTAAAGTACTTAGATAATTGATTTTTTTTCTTTTATATTCATATTTTAGTTTTTTATTTAGCAGGTCGTCTGAGTTGAATTTTACGGGTAGGTATATCAGATTATCAATTTATCAAATCTGCACACGTGCATATGATTTTTTATCTAACCATTTAGCTTCTTGTCAAGAATATAACTTAACTTAAAATGCAAGTAAGTGATACCTTTTGTCTGTAGTTCATTTAAAAAAAAAACAATTCAATGGGTCACGTGTTTTTTATAGGATTGCTTAATAAAGTTTCAATTATAAACTGCGAATTTTCTAGTTATCACTCAAGGATAGCATTTAGCTTTAGCCTTATCAAAGTTTTTCTTAATCCTATCTACTAATAATAAATGGCAGTTTGTCAAGATGGTGGGATTGGTGCTTGTTACTGTTTAACGCAAAAGCTACTGAACTCATCTAGATGAACCTTGATAGTACAATAACTTATTAACAGAAACTAATAGGAGCACGCTTATAATAATTTTCTTATTATCATGGTCATACTGACCAAGAAATCAAGTTACACTATGATGATATTTCATTGTCGTCGGATTCGGACACATGTGCTAATTATCAAGCACAACGGAAGGCAAAAAGTGAGTCACAATAAGTGAAACTAATAAAAATATCCTAACTAAAATCTTATTGTGAGTACGTCATACTGTTTTGCAAATATGACATGTTTTTGCCTCTCTATGAAAAAAATAACTGAAAAAATTTGAATTTGACGAAAAATCTAGTATTAAATTATTTATGGTAATATATTGTTATTATAAAGGTCATGCTCTGTATAGCAAGTTCAGTTAAGTTATGTATTTGTTAAAGTTCCTCGCAGCAACAAATCGTAGATTTTTTTATGTTTGTTTGTGTAAATTTAAAATATTTTTTCATTATTCTACACATATAATTACTAAAATTCAAAACGTCAAAATGAATGCTATATATGTTTATATTAATTTTAATATTTATACAATATAATAATATTTCCGTGAAATGTTATGATTTTTTTTAGCTTCACGCTGTATCCCGCACATATCCCGCAGGCAGAGGGAACCAGAGGACCTTACGTAAGACACACCGTTCTCTTTTATCATTTCCGTTGCCCCCTTGCCGCCGAATTGAGGCATTGCGTGTTGAGTAGCGGAACTTAACGCCACACTATGTCTGCACTATGGATGAAATGAAAATACTAAATACTATTTAATATTTTCATGTCCTGGCAATTGAACCTACAAGCTGTTGCGTTTACTTTCGCACCCTTAATCCTTTGCGCCTCATGCCTCAGATAAATTAATTCTATGTTTTAAAATTACACAAAGTATGTTTAGTTTAATCCATTACAAATGAGGAGTAAATTATATATGTCTAGACAAAATATTTTTGTCTAATCCGTACTATAAAGATAAACGGATGCATGACGTGACGTCCTCAATCTTTAATTTATATTAAGCACTTAAGAAATATATGTCTATTTGTGCATGTCCACGCATATCAAGTATCATAATAACAGGATAAATCGACAAATTTGTTCTTTATTATATATAGTCCGCGGGTAATCCCTATTCGCACATGAAATCCATCGCATCCATAAAATTGAAAAGGAAATATAGTTAGGTACCTAAAAATAAAATTATTCTTATATTCTCTAGTTAAAAAATAAAACATGTTATTTCAATTATTAGGTTAGTTGTTACCTCAAACAAGGAGAAGTTACGTCTCTATAAGCGTTTGTCTACATTTGTTCAGATAAGTCTCTGGAAATTTTCTAACTACAGTGGACAGATTAGAAATTAATTAAAGATATTTACGGAACATTTATGATTTTAAAAATATTTAAGATTTTAGTTCAATAACTACAAATAAAGGAATCAACGAAATAGCATTGCATTAAAAAAAGATATTGAAAAATCTATTTTATGTCCATGCGTCGCATGGGAGATATATATTTATGTTTAGGAGATATATATATATTTATATTTGTATTACAAAAAAAATAAACCAATATAATTTGTTCTCGGTAGGCAATTAATAGTTAAATCTATTATACGACAGCATCAATACACGATTGACACATCTGTTAAATTGGTACGAAATTATAAAAAATATTTTCTCACTTATAATTGTAATATATGAGAGAATGAGACATTTATAAATATATTTTTTTTAATAACACTATTTTAAATAGTTATCCTCGAACACACACGAGTACTTGTTCATTTGCACCGTTACTAACAATCATTACGTAATATATTGAACATTTTCATTATTAATGAATATGGGCACTACAGCGTTGTGATATAATTTATTGAGTACTCAATGACTCGGATGATATCATGCTTAGTTAGAGTTATGCTCACATTCAAGGCTAATGTTAAAAACTGTATTTTTATTAGTAATAATTAAGATTTTAACAAAAAAGTTTCAAATAAAATGAAAAAAGTACTTGTCAGATCATAACTATATTTAAATGGGACATTAGAAGCACTATCTATCATATAAAAAAGAATCATCGAAATTTGTTGATCCAGTGTATTACATGTTTAATGGTTCACAAGTTATGCGGTAACCCATAAAAAATACAGTCGAATTCAAAACCTCCTCCAATAATTAATTCATGATATTGTTATATTTGTCATACATTTCCATATTGTTCAAGATACAGGGCAACCAATTATCATAATTTTTCTTGGGCTATGCTTGGGTTTATGCTTATAATATTTTTTCTCTGACATTGTGTAAAAATAATGTTTTCTTGTAGAATGAACAAACACGAAAGAAAATATTTTTTATATTTATTTTTTACACTTATTGTTACTATTATTTTGTTTTTATTTTAACGACCATAAATATATACTCGTATGTACATAAAAAGTATTTGCATATTAATATCTTCTTGACTTTTCAATAATAATGTTAAGATTTATAAAATTTATTTAAAAGATTTTATATTAAACTTACTACTCGGCTAAACTAAGAAAAGCTAAATTGGTTTACCAGAAATAGTGACTGAAAACGAATAAATCCAATTATTATCAAAGTTTACATAAATTATTCACTGATAAACACTTGTTGTACCCGTGCCGTATATTTTTTTAACAAACATTTAAAGAGAAACTAAGTAACTATTTGTACAATTTTCGTTTAGCTGAAACTCTCGGCTGTTAACCTTGACACACACAAATTTGTATACGCACGTGACAAATCGGGCGGTCGACAAAGTGAGAAAATTTTTAATTTTGTACAATTGTTGCTAGCTTCATTACAAAATTCGCGGAAAACTACAGGAATTAGTCACACCGAGGTGAGTTCGGTGTGGGGCGTGGGTACACCGGCGTGCGCGGCGTATTATGGTGAACTGATGAGGATTTGGTGGCCTGGACTCACGATAGGGGGTCGGGGCCATGCAAACAAACCATATCTACCTATAAAACTTACACGTCTTAATGGTGACTCACAGTGAATTAGTCTAGCGGATAGGTTCGGAGACATGTGTACATGTTATGCATTTCCTTTTATTTTTGATATTTTAGTGAAATCATAAATTATATTGGCAGCATTTTACTGTAATAAATATTTAGTTACCTATTTTAATAGAAGCATTAATGAAAATAGGTCCAGTGACCTATTTTATTTATCATTATAAATAAGTTAAAATATTAGCATACTCGTATAACACTCAACTTAGATGTTGTAAATATGACGTATGCAAATGTATGTTATTAGGTCAAATAAAATTTTACATGATTTCAGTTTCAGCCATATCTTACAATTGGTGCCGCGACAAGTCTTTAGAATATGTTGTGAAGGCTGACATCGATGCGTCACCGGGCGGCGGCGAGGCGCGGCGACGACCTACGCACGTACTACAATACTATAGGGCTACCTAATTCAACCTTCGGATTTAAAAAAATAACCAATACCTTATTTTTTCACTTAACTATTTTTGAACATATTTTACGATGGCAATTAAATTGTCAGAAATAAACAAACAATTAATCTTCATATAAATTAATAATTTAGATTTCTATTTTATATGTTATAATCAGCTTACAATATTATAATTTTCATATTTAAATGATCTTTTATAAATAAATGAGTTAGGCAACCCTGTTTAAGCAAATATACCCATAATATAATGGCGTAGAATGCTATACGCCCGTACAACGCTAGTTGCTTTATGTCATTTTCTTTACGTTTGATATTATAATATGTTGGGTTATCAAGTAATCTCGTTGTTAAACAGCAATTACACGGTATTATATTTTTACTTCAAGTATTTACTCCGACCATTCTTTATATGATAAGTAATATATATATGTTTTATAACGTGATTATACCTATAAGTTTGTTTTGTTTGTTTGTTTTAACTTCACGCTGTATCCCGCATATAGCAGGGTAGACAAAGGGAACCAGATAACCTAGTGTTAAGACACTTCATTCTCTTTCAACAATTCCATTCCCAACTTTCCGCCGAATTGAGGCGTTGCGTATTGAGTGGCGGAACTCAACGCCACGCTTTGCCTTGTTACCAAACCCAAGAAATGAAAATACTAAATTTTACATTTCCTGGAGTGGGGATCAAACCTACAACCTGTCGCATTTATAGTCGCACGCTTGTGCCTCTGCGCCAGAACAGGCGTTACCTATAAGCACATTATTAATTATAATTATCTTTACAATACTATAATTGGTCTTTAATTTTTATATGCCATGGAAATATATATTATAACTGTAGTTATATTATATCGCTTATAATATTTTGATGTGTTGATGTGACTCATTACATCCTATGTCTCACCTACGTCCTATAGCAAAAAAAATAAGTTTCATTTAAATGCATCAAGGGTTACAAAGATTTACGTGTACAAACGGATAAACAGACAGACACAAACTTTAAAAATCACACGTTCTTTACTAATTTATTACTATTTTTCCATCTCCCTTTCTTATGTTTAAATATATTTAATGTATAGAAACAATTTTTTACAACAGTAAATTATATAATTTTGATAAATTAAAATTAAATTAATTATTTAAAAATAATATTAAATTAAAAAAAATATGTATTTCTTCATTAAAAAATGAATTTATTCAAGAAAAATTGTTTTTAAAGTAAAAAGAAAAAATAATTAAATAAATTATTCTTAAAAATATTGATATTTTATTTAAACAGGACTTACGCTATAATGATAAAACTTTATTATAGCGTAGATAGATTTGAGTTAACTTAGACACAGCTTACCAATACATTCTACCAAAATACATAATAGGAAATTGCGAGCCTTTTGTTTTTTATTAGCAGACTAAATAACAAAAGAAAATTAAAAAAATAAAAATGGCTGTCGGCAGCCAATGGTTGTTAAGTTAAAAAAGATGTTATGAATCTTTCATAGCGATCTCCTCTGGAGGAAACAAATAACCACATATTATATTTTCTTTAAGCTTCAAGAAAATATGTAGGTGTTTCTCTGATATAATAATAGAAACACAGCAGAGTTGTTTAGAAGTGATTGATGTGATTATGTCAAAGTTGATTTTGTGCCTGATGTAAATCAATAGCAATGCTTTTTTATACAATTATCTTTCCACCGCTCATTATTTGTGTTTATACTCACGTTAGTGGTTTGAGACTTTCTCTTATATTTTTAAAGTAATAAACGTTGATAAAGCTAAGTTATTTTCTTTTTCACCGAAAATACTACCTAATTCGATGGATACTAATTAATATTAGGTCTTTATCTGATATTTGTTGTAGATAATTTTGACAATATAAATGTAAATTCTCGTAATAAAATAAAAAAAATGTCTCGTATATTAGACGTGTATGATTTATTGTTATAGGCGTGTACTGAAATATCTAACGCGTGACGAAAACTTTGTTGCGCCTGTTTAAAATGGTATAGCAATAGTTTTAATATAAAAATTGCACACTTTTTTTTATTTCTACATCTTTTCACGCATTAGACAAAAATGTTTTACGTTGCGCGCGAACAGCGAAACCAACACGATGAAAGCTTTAATGTAAAGAAATTCGGAGGTTGCTTAGCAAAAGTAATATATGTTTACATTCAAATAGTAAATAACGAAAATAAATGTCTTTTAGTTTAATCTACAGTTTTCTAGAATATTTTATAATTAGCTAGTCAACATTATTTTTTTTAATAAAGTACAAATATATTTTTTTATAATATTTAAAAAAAAATGATTTACCTAGAAAATGCGATATAATAAAACTTTCCTTCAATGTATTAAATACCTTTGTTTTCTATCATTAGTGCTGTTTTCTCTACAAACATTGGATAGTGAAAAGGAAGAAATTCTTAGAACGATTTTTATCTCTAGAAAAGTATAACTTTACGTTACGTGCGTACACATATACTGACTTTTTTAGCAACATTGAAGTTCCCGAAAAGATTACGTTAGTATTGTTTCCCCTTCGTGGAATAGACCACATGCCACATATAGGTACATCTGCAAGTTAAAGTCATCCCAAAAACAAATTCGTTGCAGCGTAGCATTTTATTTAGGAGTATGAAGACGACTTCTATTCACACGGACACGGTAATATAACTGTACCTATTTAGGTATTAGCACTCAAACACTGATCTAAATTCAATACAATTTAAGAAATAGCTCTAATCTAATCTAAGTATCAAATTATTTGTATTGTACAAATAATTTGGAATTTGAACTGATTAATTTATAAAGGCATTTAAATTCATAAAAATAAATTATATTTCCAACATCCTAGTAGTCATGTAAAAGTTGGTAACACCACAGCCAGTGCAGGGGAGGGTGAGACTCGAACGAAGCAAAGCACTCCACTATCTACGACTTCGTGGAATCTCTTTGTTGTTACTCTTCCAAAGGTGGCCAAGCCAAGGTTGAACCTCCTTTAGCTCGGCCTCCCACAAAACGTTGTAAAGAATGGGGTCAACAGCACACTTAGACTAAAAAAATATATTATTACTGTTGTGTACTACATACTTGAGTTAAACCATGTTATCGTATTAGTAACGAATGTCTTAGCCGATCATAAAGTACTTTAAACCTGAAAGAAAGCTTTTTGAGTGGCGGATACTATAAATGTCTCCATGGCGCATTTAATGTGCAGATGGTATGGCATATGTAAATTGTAGGTACATATTTACTCAGTTTAGTAACACAAAGTTCTGTATTAGGTTTTTGCTAATTTACATTTCCTAAAACAGATAATAGATAAGATACTTATGTCTACTCCACAAGGTAGAGGAGTAACGAGAAAACAGTATCTTAGCATAAATTAATTGTAACTTGTCATTTTATTAAGAAAAAATATCCAAATATATAAATTTACTTTTTTACTTGGAAATAATATAATATATGCGTTTCATTTTGCTATTGTGCGTAATAAAAGAAAGCACAATAACGGTAAATAAAATTTTTGAGAAAATAAAACCGACTTCAAATTAAATGCACTAAAAAGTAAATTTATTACGTAATAACTCAAAATCTATTCGTAAGATCTTCATTTAATTTCAATAGGACTACTACAGAAGCATAAGCTATCATATCAAAAGAGAATCATCGAAATTAGTTCACCCACTGTGTTAAGTGGTTCACAAGCTATGCGGTAGCATACATAAAAAATACAGTCCAATTGAGAACCTCCTCCATTTTAGGAAATCGGTTAAAAAGATAGATGCTTAATAGATAGAATAGTTCTAAGTGAACATAAAAATAATGTAACATATTCAATCCGCTTCTAATTGTTTCGTCCTTAACTGTAGTATTTACGTTTTGCTTATTATAATGATTCCACTATGACTGTTACCACAAGCTGTTTTTATATAGTAATAAAGCTTTTGAGCTTACGGTAGTTTTTTTAATAAATGGAAAATATATTATGAAAAGGAAAAGTAAAGTAAAAAGCGGAGTCTACGTATAAGGGTATTACCTTAAATTATATCTACATCCTCAATACATTGTCAATAAACTGTAAATGTATTCTTGTATACAGACTTATTTGTACATATTCGTATACTTAAATGTTCTATTTGATGTTGAAGCCAAAGTAATACGAGGACATCCTGAAATATATCTTGAGATTGAATGTCAAAATAAAATATATCCTTCATATTTTGATTTCGAAAACGCCATTAAGTATAATATATCTTTACTCTATTATACTTATACCTTCCATGGCAATCAAATATTAAAATTATACGCGTAAATTATAACATGATAACAATTATCACTAAAATATAATGTCAAATTTTGTAATTAAAATCAGTTAAATTGGTTATTCGATGTTACACATTCCATAAATTATATTTTTAGGTAGGTATAAGACTTTATTTCATACTAGCTTTCCACCCGCGGCTTCGCCCGCGTGGAATTCAGTTATATCGCGCAACGTGGTAAGGAGTAGCCTATAGTCTTTCCCAAGGTCTAGACTATTTGTCAAAATTGGTTAAGTGGTTTATGACTGGATTTTATGTTTGACAATAAGGAACTTCTATACAAACTTTCATCCCTTATTTTGTCCCCTTCTACCATTTTTTTCTTGGTAAAAAGTATTCTATGTCCTTTCCCAAGTACAGTTTTATCTTCCTACCGAATTTCATCAAAATCGGTTCAGTGGTTTATGGTAACAGACAGACAGACAGACAGAGTTACTTTCGCATTTATAATATTAGTATTTAGTTATTAATATTTCATAAATTCATTATACTTGTAAAACAAGAATGAATTTATGTTATACAATAATTAAACCATCACTACACTGCGACATATATCGAAATGGCATCTTGCGTCAAAAGTGCTGTTCGTCATGATGGACTTATGTTGGACATTATCTTATCTTATAATATAGTATATGTATATAAGGAATTTTTATATAAGGAATTTTTTATATAAGGAATTTAAGTATTAAATCAAATTATTTTAAACGAATTAATCGCGTATATTTTATTTAGAAATACATTTTTGGAAACTCAACGTTTCGAACCTTTTACTGTAGTCCGTGGTCACAGTAACTACATGTGCTAAAATAGTTTCATTTAGTATGTGTAAAAACCGCGAAAATCAAAGATCTCATTATAAAACAAAGTATAAAACAAAGTAGCTTTCTCTGTCTGTCCCTATGTATGCTTAAATCTTTAAAATTACGCAACAGTACACCTTGAAAAAGTCTGCTCCGCGATGGTATACTTCTATCTCTTAACCCACAATAGTATTTTTTTGTCATTTACTTTTTACCATAAATAATGGCTTATTTTCGAAGAATTTTTAACAAATCAGCATTAACCCTTATCCACTTAAGTACCTTAACTAGATTGTTGATATAGATCAATATGGCCTTTTACAGCATGTCATTTAATTAAACCTTTTTGAAAATATTACAGATTTAAAATGCATAGCGGTTACGGGGTTGCCGGCCGGTCGGCGGCGCGCCGCGTGCCTGTGAAAAACATATTTTTATTGTCTAATGATAATAAAGCTGTAAATATTCTATATAAAGACATTCTGTAATATATTAATTGTAAAAATAAAATAAATAGGTAAAAATGTAAAAAGAGTAAATAAGTAAAATTGTTGTAGGTATATTTAATTTTACATATTCCAAAGATAGCAGGAAATATTCATGGTATAGAGAAAGAGGAATTGTTTTACTCCAAATTTAACGCGAGCGGGCCACAGGCAGTAATGAATAAATCAAAACTACTGGATCAATTTTAATAATTTTTGTTCACCGAGTGACATAGGCTATGTATTTTATACCCGTGCAAAGCCAGGGTGGGGCGCTAGTAAGAATTCACTTAAAAACTTCATGTAACGTTATTATAAATGGATGTAATTTGATCAATAACCAAAAAGTTAGGGGAGACAACTGTGGGCAGCAATTCGATTGACTTATATAAATATAATTTCAATAAAACCTAGAAAAGCTTAATTTTATTTCTAAATAATTTATACAGCGTGATTGTATAATTTATACCTAAATAATTACCGTATATTCTTTTATTGTTGGCTACTTTAAAGAGACTCGACTGTTTTTGTTTGTTTGAATATTTATTTAATATTGAAAGTAGGTATTCATAATGAGTAATATTATGTAAATAATTCTACGTATTTTTCTCAAAACGATCTCTGTGCATTTGATATTCATTAAAATATAATTTTATTAACAACACTTTTGGGTGTCCAAGAAATACTGAGGTCCGCAATGCAAAATTTATATTATGGAGTAGGAAACTAATAGGGGAAAGGCGGGTAGCCCCGGACAATTTTTAAGAAACTAAATACATAGCTTAGATAAAGAGTCAGTAAGTCGGTCGGCCGAAATTTTTTTTTTTCATTTCGATGATATATTATAATTGAACCATTTGTTATATTATTGTAAAGGTACCTTTTCTAGAGTAGATACAAATATAGTTTGCTCGCGATGTGGACGCTGAGTAAATAAGTTGTGAGAGAATGCTTTATTTTCGCCTAAAGAAATTCATCAATCCTGTCAAATTTCACATGTGGTTATTAAGTACAATAAATAAATTTTTATACTTGTCCGCTATGCAGGGTTTTAGTAAATTTTATATATTTGAAGATAGAATAGTATTTATAACTATTCGTGTACATTTGAAGTGCTGTGCTTAAAATATTGCATGATGTCGGACAGGTAGCCCCGGACACTATGTTATCGGGTACCCCGGACACGGTTCTTACTCTTTTTCGAACTGTAATTTAATGTAATTTTGCTGATTTATTGAAAATACTTCAATTAGTACTATAATATCTTAAGTATGTTAGGTATTTCTGTAACAATAGTAATAACATAGGTGAAGTACCAAGTTGTTACTAGATTTTAAAAATACTAGACTCTATACCAAAAATTCATAGGATGAACCAGTGAAAAAAGGAAAATAAGAAGGAAAATCAAATGGCAGAAACATTTGCAAGCAATTAGTATCATTGAATGCAAGAGTTTTCAGCGGACAAAGTAGCAGAGAGATATGATTGCCACCTGCAAGTTTGCTCACGATTGCGGCGACAGCAAGAGGTAAAGAAAGCGAGATTATAACATGCACTATATAAAAAGTGAAGGAAAAAGCAGAAAAGCAAATAAAAAGATCAAATAGAAATACAACAACATGAGCTGGGCTAAGTTGCCCAGGATTCTTCGCGTAGAAATATTAGTGAAACTCTGAATACTTGCTTGTCAAAAATACCAAGTCTATTACTTATAATGAAGAGGAAGCTGTGTGTGTGTGTGTGTGTGTGTGTGTGTGTGATGTTTGCAAGGCCATTTGCAGTGTAGCTTGATTTGATTATCATTAGAGTAAAGTGCCGGCTACCCGCTATTTTTGACGGCAAATAACTGGGACATATATAAACAGTATTTTTCTTGAAAAAGTGTCATATAACAGATTCAAAGTTTAAGTATATAAAGAAATTCGTAATTTATACTAAATATTCTGTATTTTTATTTGTGTTTCATTCGTTCGTTCGTTCAGCTACCTCCCTTCCTATTAATAACAAATTAAAGTAAATTTGTTCATGAAAAAACTAAAGTACGCGTTTAAAAATTATATTTCTTTATCACAATTAAAATCCAGGAAAGGATGTATTCTTGAATGAAAGAGATTAACCTGAAGATTCATGGTATGAATATAATTGTAATGAAAATAATAAGACTGTCTCATCCGATCGTCTAGCCAAAACTGGGTCAACACAACGTTGCAAGATTTTCTTACATTGATAGATAGATAGATAGGAAGATAATAATAGGTGAGATTAATGAAAAGAGTTTTAAAAAGAGCAACTTTGAAGCCCACCATAAAGCAATAATATCATTACATTTTTTATGTCATATAATCTTTTTCAGCGTTCACTTCTGGCGGATAAAAGATCAGTAGTTGCTTAAAGAATTATGTGTTGGCAGTTTGCTACTTAAACATTGAGAAAGTTGAAATTTTATATAAGACTCAAGAGCTTATACATGCAGTTGAACACATGAAGTATATTATTTATTTACTCATGCAGTTGTCATTTTGATACCCCCGAACAATTTGCTTTCAGGCAACACTCAAGCGTGAATCAAGTCCACCGCCTCACGGAAGACTTGATGAGTGCGAAATAAAATCTTGCTCGTAGGCCATCAGCCGCAGTCTTTTTGGAGTATCATAAAGGCATTTGATAAAGTCTGCTTTGGCAGGTTTAATTTTTAAGCTGTTAAAAGCAAAGTGCCAGATAGGCTCGTGCACATCCTGGGAGCTACTTATCAAATCGCTCTTTCACTTCCGAGTCAGTACTCTGTCCACCAGTCGCCCCATCAGGGCAGGTGTTCCCTAAGGTTCCATTTGATAGATTTGATTAATGGTTTTGATTGATGGATTGTGATGATTTGATTGATGGATTTGATTGATAGATTTGGTGATGGATTTGATTGATGGATTTGATTGACAGATTTGATTGGCCGAGATTTGATTGATAGATTTGATTGATGGATTTGATTTGATTGATGGATTTGATTGACGGATTTGATTGACGGATTTGATTGATGGATTTGATTGATGGATTTGATTGACGGATTTGATTGACGGATTTGATTGGCGATTTGATTGTGGATTTGATTGATGGATTTGATTGATGGATTTGATTGATGGATTTGATTGACGAGTTTGATTGACGGATTTAGTTGATGGTTTGGTTTGATTGATGGATTTGATTGATGGATTTGATTGACGGATTTGATTGACGGATTTGATTGACGGATTTGATTGATGGATTTGATTGATGGATTTGATTGATGAGATTTGATTGATGGATTTGATTGATGATTTGATTGACGGATTTGATTGACGGATTTGATTGATGGATTTGATTTGATTGATGGTTTGATTGATGGATTTGATTGACGGATTTGATTGATGGATTTGATTGATGGATTTAATTGATGGATTATGATTGATGGATTGATTGATGGAGTTTGATTGATGGATTTGATTGATGGATTTGATTGATAGATTTGATTGGTAGTTTGATTGATGGATTTGATTGATAGATTTGATTGATGGATTTGATTGATGGATTTGATTGATGGATTTGTTGATGGATGGATATTCCGAACAATATATTATATATGATAAATTACATGGAGAAATTTAAATAATCATACTAATAATATAAATGCGAAAGCGCTCATCTGTCTGTCTTGTTACTTTCACGCCTAAAGCCACTGAACGGATTTGATGAAATTCGGTATGAAGATAGAACTGAACTTCGGAAACGACATAGGACTCTTTTATTGCGAAAAAAGATTGTAGAAGAGGTTGAATTAGGGGATGAAAGTTTATATGGAAGTTCCTTATTGTCAAACATAAAATCATGTAAGATAGTTCAACTGTTTAACTTTCACCCTAATCCATAACCCAATTTTGACAAATGAAGATCTGGAGCCTAGGGAAAGACATAAGGCTGGCATCGCAGAATCAGCGCGATATAATAACCATGAATTCACATGGGCTTGGCCGCGGAGCGGAAACTAATTATATTATATAATCAAGGTTTCACAATTTATTAATAGAGCAAATAATGAGACATTAAAACACCAATTATATATAAACAAATCAGAATTACTTACTCAAAACAGTATGAAAACAAGTTGCATTGAACATAACTGCCTATACTAACATCAATTAGCAACAATCTTACGTCAATAGCCCTATAAATGGCGGGAAAATAAGATTAGGGAAAAATAAAAAAAAAAAGAAAGCAAAGAGGAGACTAGATGATTCCTAATAAAATGTATTTTATATTTAAAAAAGTTTTTTTTCTTTAAATAGATGTTACACTTATAGTAATATTTTTTCGTAACAAAATTTACCGTTAAAAGCTTTTATATAATATTTCTGTGAAAATATTAGCGAAGAAATTGAATTTATTAGTAATTGAATAGTTGATTGTCAAAAATATACTGGTTATATAATACTAAGAATAAAATGTTGTAATCAAAGCAACATACAATAGTAAATATACTGTAGTGATTTATATGATTAAGTTTACTTGCTAGCACGTCACGTCATTCAGGTCACGATAATGAAAAATTGAAAATTGGATTCTTCTAATTATTTATTGTGATTGGTTAAATCTTTAAAAAAAGATCATATTACATATCATTTTACGAACGATTTCCATTCGTTTTATAAAACAGGGATTTGTTAACTGGTAACAAAACTGTTGTTTATCTAATAATAAACATTTCTTGAGATCAATTAAATTTTAATATAATTTAATAATATAAACAATATCGTGTACAAAAAAGAAATAGATTGTATAAAAAGCGCAACGGCCACTCAGCACGCAATGCCTCAATTCGGCGGAAAGTGTCTTAAAAAAAATGTCTTAACACTAGGTTGTCAGGTTCCCTCTGCCTACTCTGTTATATGCGGCTTACAGCATGAAGCAAAAAAAAATTATAAAACAACTACGTAAAATATATTAATGGTTATTGGTTTATTTATTTGTGTTTAATGTCAATGTGTAAATAAAATTTGCAGATTTTCTAGGATTTAATGAAGACAGTATACTTTATCAATTATAGATCGTGTTTCTTAACAATTGGGTCTTTAATTATAATTTGTTGCGTAATAAGCTTTTACATAAAATTTCTTTTAGCACAAATTATATTGCTTCTTCGTCTTGTTCTCTTTTTCAAGTTTCATTTGCAACATTAATTGGCGGCATTATTCAGAAATCGTAACGTGTAGTGCAATTGTAAATGATGGATCTTCTCATTTCTGTACGGAGGATAGAAATCAAAAAATAAATAAAAATAGCGATTAGAATATGTACTAAAAAAATGTTATAAATAATAATAATGTTAGAGCAATATTTATTACAATTTTTAGCAAAGATAACTCGAAGAATTGGTTACACGATACAAAAGAATGTATCTATTTATTTTGGCAAATGTCTGATTTGTAATGCCACCGTGCTATACTGTCATAAAGATGTGTTAACACGTAAGATAGTGTATATATGACTACTGTATAAACCCTTTTTTTTTATGGAAAGCATAAGGCAAAAGAGCGTTCGGATCACCTGATGGTAAGTGATCCTCGCCGCCCACGGCTCCGTGTAACACCAGAGGAGCTACAGGTGCGTTGCCGGCCTTTGAGGTGGGAGTAGGTGCGCTTTTTGAAGGTACCCATTTCGTACCGACCTGGAAAAACTGCCGCAGGTAGGCCATTCCACAGTTCAGTGGCACGTGGAAGGAAATTCCTTCGAAGCCGCACAGTACTGGAGTGCCACGCATCCTTGCCTGTTTTCGTTCATACTATTAAATAAAATATAAGTTAAGTGGTCGATAGGTGAATAATAGCAAAAAGTCCTTCTTTCACAGCATGCTTTATATTAATACTTTACAATTCGATTGGTATAGAGAATTGTATAAAGAATTTTATTATATGAAGCATACAATATATACCTACAATAAATGCATTCCTTGTTTAACTCATTTTTTATTATTTCCTGGAACATAAAAAGTTTTATTAACATAAAATTACAATAAAAATGTATTAAAATATCTTGAGAAAAAGCTTCTTTTGGCAAACAAAGGATTATAAAAACTATTGTAATTATTCTATTTATCCTTATATTTAATATTAAAATTTTGAAAACGTAAAGACATAAAGAGTATATATTTCCTGTTAGGTTTGTCTACAATGTCCCTAAAACAGTTGAGATAATCGACAGTATCTAACAGTGGAGAACACCTTACGAATAGTCTTTCTACCTCTCTAACAAACATTAAATATTAACAAGGTGAAAATTATGCGAAATGTCAAATAAAAATGAAAAAAGAACCACAATTAACAATGATAGTATTATTTTTTTCGGATAATAGCGCCTTAATTGTTTGGTGGTAGGAGGTTCGTTCTCCGTCTGGCTCGCGACCACTATCATGTCAAAGTCGAACTGCCAAATATATTATGATGTGTTCCGGTTCGATGGCATGTAAGCCAAGTTTCCCCTTCCCCACCCTATCCTTTCCCCAGAATGTGGTGGTTTCGATAACGGACTACTACATTGTCCTTCCCTTCCATCTGTATTCTGTAGGTTGGCACCGCGTTTACAACATCTCTGGTATTGTAGATGTCCATTGGCGAAGCTAACCACTTACCATCAGGTGGTCCTTCTGCTCGTTTGCCATCCGTTATCCATAAAAAAAAAATTACGATTACATTCACATTGGGAATATATCCTGATTTTAATCCTAAATAAGCAGTTTTGCTATCCTAAATATCTACAAAGTTAAGACAATAAAGCAAAAGGCGTCTTAGGCCGTAGTTTCAGGATTAAGTGTAATAAATATCTGATAAATAAAACCAACATTGGACTTGAAATAAAGAAGTAATAAACTTCCATTGAACTAATAAATAATTTTGAGGTGTCACTTCCACCAACAATTAAACAACCTAGGACAAGAATGAATAAATTGTTCGTAAATTCTTTTAACGATCTATATACACAAGGAATCCTTTACATATTATAAGATATTATTATTTTTTTTAGCTTCACGCTGTATCCGCCATATGGCTGGGTGGGCAGAGGGAACCTGAGAACCTAGTGTTAAGACACTCCGTTCCCCACTTTCCGCCGAATAGAGGCATTCCGTGCTGAGTGGCGGAACTCAACGCCGCGCTTTGCCTTGTTACAAAACCCAGAAAATGAAAATACTAATCTTTTACATTTCCTGGAGTGGGAGTCGAATCCACAACCTGTCGCGTTTACAGTCACACGCTTGTGCCTCTGCGCCACATCAGGCGTTATAACATTATAAATTTAGTGTCCGCTAGAAACTAAATTTGTAACAGTTTAAAAAGTTAGCAAAAGGCAGTACGTTAATGCTATTTTGTATAAAATATGAATACACAAATACATTCCTAAAATCTTAAAAGAGAAAATAATATATAAACAGATGGTAGGGGAAAGTGTTACGCGGTGCATCCGAAACTATAAGTAAGAGGCGGAGCCGGCGCGCGGCTCAAAGCTTCATTCAATGCGCGAGCGCAGGGCGATGATATTCTGCATAAGTCGTTACATAGTGGCGTGAGAGTGAGTGAATGAGTGCAGCGTGCTGGTTCTTCTTGAAAGGTCAGTGAGTTTAATTATACTATAGTTTACGATGACATTATTTAAAAAAAATGTTTTAATCGAAAATAACAAGGAATTATAATTTAAAATAGAAAAACAAAATAATAAGGCAGTTGAAATTCTTTATTTTTATTTTTTTAGCTTTACGCTGTATCCCACATATAAAATAGTAAACATTACATTTCCTGAGTGGGAATCGAACGCACGCTTGTGCCTCTGCGCCACGACAGGCGTTAAATTCTTTATCATAATGGTATTTTATTTAAATATTTTTTAATCTTATCTATATATATATATATATATATATATATCATGAGAACTTAATATAATATATTCTGTTACACGCGGTTGCTTTCGGTAAAATTGATTGATAGATAATAAGAATTATAATAATTTAAAAATTACCCTAAACCTCATTAGCAACGTAAAAGACGCGTTAATTAATTAAGCGAGAAGTAATTACTGGTTTGCTATATTTATTAATCACTGTAAATTCCGAAATTTAAGGGTAGTAGCACTAATGCTACTACAAGGTGAAAATTATGCGAAATGTCAAATAAAAATGAAAAAAGAACCACAATTAACAATGATAGTATTATTTTTTTTGGATAATAGCGCCTTAATTGTTTGGTGGTAGGAGGTTCGTTCTCCGTCTGGCTCGCGACCACTATCATGTCAAAGTCGAACTGCCAAATATCTTATGATGTGTTGTGTGACATCTAAATGTACAATATGGATTTATAAATGTAATGCAATATATTGGAAAAAAAAAATTTCAAATTGTTTCTCATTATTAATTCATTATAATTTAGTAACATACTTTCTTTAGAAAAAAAAATATTAGACAGTATTTTAATGAAGTCTTAATCAACATCAAAGCTAGAAATTTTTTTATTAAACGAAAGTTGAATATAATTCAACCTACTATAAAAAATATATAGGACACAGTCAACGTTTGTGTTAATTTATATGGATTACCTATCTATATGTAAAAGGTCCATATCATAGATATAAAGTTAATTTGTATCTTCAATAAAATAGTCCTGTATAGAAATTGTTTGAACTAATAAATATATGAATCTTTAGATGTAGGGTGGATTCCTAAGTATTGAGAAAATGACGAGAACATGTTTAGAATCTTAGAAAAATGTTTTATCACAAGTGCTAAATTATATGTTACTAGCTTTCCGCCTGTGGCTTCTCCCGCGTGAGATTCGGTTATATCACGCGATATGATAAGGAGTATCCTATAGTTTTCCCAAGGTCTAGACTATTTGTCAAAATTGGTTAAGTGGTTTATGTGGTGAAGTTGTAAACAGTTAAACAATCTTACATGATTTTATGTTTGACAATAAGGAACTTCCATACAAACTTTCAATCCCCTCTATCTTGTTTTTCGCAATAAAAAGTATCCTATGTCCTTTCCCAAGTTTAGTTCTATCTTCATACCGAATTTCATCAAAATCGGTTCAGTGGTTTAGGCGTGAAAGCGTAACAGACAGACGACAGACAGACAGAGTTACTTTCGCATTTATAATATTAGTAAGGATTAAAACGCTCTTTGTAAAATAAACTTCTTCTACGAATTATTTTCATTACACTGGCATATTACTATCTTCACTGTTTAATGCAATTCAAATTATTTACTTTTTGATTTGACGACGCCTGTCGTGGCGCAGAGGTTCAAGCGTGCGACTGTAAACGTGACAGGTTGTGGGTTCAATTCCCATTCCAGGAAATGGAATTACTCATTTCCTGGGTTTGGTAACAAGGCAAAGCCCGGCATTGAGTTCCGCCACTCAGCATGCAATGCCTCAATTCGGCGGAAAGTGGGGAACGGAGTGTCTTAACACTAGGTTCCCTCTGCCCTGTTATATGCGGGTTACAGCGTGAAGCTATGTATGTACCTTTTGCTTTAACCGGATTTAAAAAAGAAGGTGCTTATCAATTCGATTGTATATTTTTGTGTGTGTTACCGCATAAGATTTTACTGGGCGAAAAAATTTCAATAATTCTTTTTTTTATATTATAGCTAGTATCTCTGATGTGGTCCGGTAAAATAAAAACCAAAATTCATTTTTACTCATTTTTACACATATATTTCTACTATAGCTATATTTCATTTAAGAAATTTGATATAGTGATTTCACTTAACAGTAATTAGGATTTTAACAAAAAACAAAACTGAATTCAAATTAAATGGACGAAGATTTAAAACAGAAAGTACTCATCAGATCTTAAATGAATTTAAATGGGACAACATCAAGAGCACAAGCTTTCATACCAAAAAAGACTCACCAAAATTGGTACCCAGTAAAAAGTTATGCGGTAAGACATATAAAAAAATCTGTGGAATTGAGGACCTCTGCCTTTTTTAAAATCGGTTAAAATATATTTTAAAATGTCATTTTGAAACTTCGTATCCATTTTTCACTTTACCATCCATTTTAAACTTTAACGTTATATTCTTACTATTAACATTAGTGGCGTATACGAGTACAGTGACGGAGTTTACTTCAGCCCGTTCGATGGTTGCAATTCGAAGTCCTTGGACTTGGACATCCTGCAGGTACCTTTTTGGCTATCACACTTTCTTAAGCGGTCACGTCATACTTGCAATTTTTTTAGAAGACACAGCACTCTTACATACATTAAACAAAATTTTTATATGTTGTATGAATTTACTTTATCGGAAATTATATCCTCAAAAGAATTACATAATTTTAATAGGTTTTCGTGAAGCGACCGATCCCTGTCATCGATTTTAAATGTAAATTAAAAAAAAAATACAGAAAAGTGTTGTTATTTCATAAAGTTTAAATTAATGAATGGATATCTGATATTTTGTAACTTTGATCTAAGAAGCGAAGGTCGATGAAGCCAGAAACTATCAATGAAGATGTGACCGCAGAATTGTGAGCAACATCAAGCACTGCACGAATAGTTTGTTCACTACGACAAACAATCTTTGAGACTTGTTAAACAAATATTCATGTTTTCACAACTCGTTACAAATGGGACAATATTCATTCTGCAGGCTTTAGGTACACATAAGTATATAATAGATAATACCATAACATATCACTCTCTTCTTAACTTTTTGCCCATTAAACTATTCTATATTCTATTGTAACTCATAACTAATCTATTAATATAATCATGTATTTAACAAAAAAAGTAATGAAACCCAAAAATGCAAATAAGCCACTTCTTACCGTCTGAACCACTTGAAAATTTACATACATAGCCCGGCTACTGTCCCATGACTTATTCACAGTATCAACCTATTGTACTTGACAAGGTGACCACAATAAGATGAAAAATCGTTTTGAGTATTTTTTAAAATTATTTTGTATTTATTCGGTAATTTTGAATATATAAGATAATAATCTTACTTTATACATTTACAATGATGAGTGTGTCCTGACGAGAACAAAAATATCAGATAAAAAAATTAGAATAATCACATATTCTTGAAACAATTACATATTCTTTTTTTGTATTTTTTTTCGAATATATTATAATGCAAATTAGATATATTTAATGCTAGAAATGGTCGAAATATTTTTCGTTTTAAACAAATAAGCCGAGTATTTACTTCAAAATTATACAGCAACATTTTATTTTAACTCAAACTTTATGATACAGAATATTTTATTATTAATATTAAATATTTATATTATGAAGAATATCAATGAAATAGTTTAAATATTATATTATAAGCTAGTTATGAACTACTGATACTTATGTCAATTATTGTTACAAATATGAAATCAAACTGCTTTTTAAAGGCCGGCAACGCACCTGTAGCTCCTCTGGTGTTACACGGGGCCGTGGACGGCGGGGATCACTTACCATCAGGTGACCCGAACGCTCGATTGCCTTGTCCTTTCCATAAAAAAAAAAAAACGTGATTGTTTAACAATTTAGGAATGAAAAGATCCATTTCCTGGAGTGGGAATTGGACTCACAACCTGTCGCGTTTACAGTCGCACGCTTGTGCCTCTGCGCAATGACAGGCGAACTAACTACTAATGAGTACAGCCATAGAAAAATGTTTGACTATAAAAAATACATAATTAACAGTAAATTAGGGCGTAGGTACTTCACTTTCCGCTAGTATGACGACGAAATATCAAGACTTTCTTATACAACTATGCGAAGTCGTGAAGTGGTTGTAGAAGTGTTTTAACAATTGTAACCGTTACAGGGTCGTTTGAGGTTTACTATTTTATCGTTAGCTGTCTTTATTCAAAACGTATGTCAATTTTTCACAGAAAAATAGGTTTTAAGCTACTTATTTGGCATGTAATCCAGATTTTCCCCTTTCCCACCCATCCTTTCCCCAAAATGTGGTGGTTCTGATAGTGGACTACTACATTGTCCCCCCTTCCATCAGTATCCTCTTGGTTGGCAACGCATCTACAACATCTCCGGTGTTGTAGATGTCTATGGGCGAAGGTAACCACTTACCATCAGGTGGTCCTTCTGCTCGTTTGCCCTCCGTTATCAATAAAAAAAAAACACTTAAACAATAAAAACAAAAACTTAAAAGAATTTATATAATCGTTCGTATAATGAATTTCAGCAAAAACTCACATAAACAGTTTTTTTAATTCGAAATAGATTTTCTCGACACCTTGAGTTGCTTTGATTTTCCAAGAATTCTAAATGATTCTGTATAAAATATAAATTTTTAAAAAATATTTTTAATCATGGTTTTAATTCTTAAATTTGTTAGGTTTGTAAAGGTTTTTTAAACTTTAAAGTATAATAAATTTTTATGACAGTTAATATTCTGCCCAGCGGGGAGGTTCAAAAGAATATTTATTATAATGGTAAGCAAGTGTTTTCTAAGTTACTATTGTATTTCGCGACTTCATTTGCGTGGATTATTGAACCTAAAATCTCGATTTTTCTCTGTTTTCGTTGGAATTTCGAGAAATCCTCGCTTAATGCTCTTCAAGGTTAATATTATTTTGGTTACATTGTAATTTCGAAGGAATTTCCTTCCACGTGCCACTGAACTGTGGAATGGCCTACCTGCGGCAGTTTTTCCAGGTCGATACGAAATGGGTACCTCCAAAAAGCGCGCCTACTCCCACCTCAAAGGCCGGCAACGCACCTGTAGCTCCTCTGGTGTTACACGGGGCCGTGGGCGGCGGGGATCACTTACTATCAGGTGACCCGAACGCTCATTTGCCTTGTCCTTTCCATAAAAAAAAAAAAAAAAATTTAACAACAGGGTCTTTTCATTAAAAACCACATTCATATGTGGCCTAGTTATATTAATTATTCTTTACCATAAAATAATAGATGTTGCTAAAACGTTACATAAACTTAAAATTTTCTTCGATTGCCAATTTGTTTAAGCATACTTATTATCATTTAATAAATAATTTTAATGGTACTCAATAAATTACCAATAATTTAATTAATAAATAATTGTTGCTTAAATTGATTATTTATTGGTGTCTAGATACTTAATGGTATATTATGGCCAAATCACTCATATTATTTAATATGTTTGTAGGAGGTTAGGGTAAAACGGTCATTCGGTTTTATAAATTAATTATTCTTCACCGAAAAGAAAGAGTACTCGAAGAGACTTCTTTTCGACTCGTAAGTTCTAACACGTAAAGAACACAGTATGAGTGGCGGCAACCATTTTATAGTAAAAGTGAAAAGACATACTAATTATAAAAAAATAGTTTTTGTATAATAATCAATTGACTATCTATAAAACAACTTGACAATTTAACAAGTCAGTTGACCAACTATAAAATCAATTGTTATTCCAACAATGTTAATAGTTAACCTATATGTTATTTTGATATGTCATGTAGGTTTGTGACGTAGTTATGTTAGCGTAAAGTTTCATCTAGTTCAGTACTTTTTGTATGAAAGAAAAACTAACTTTGATCTATCCTTATAATATTAGTATGGTTTACTTACTCATTAGTTGCACTGATTTAGACTAAGGGTCCATTAGGTTAGTTATGATTGTTGCATAATTAACAATATTTATGAAAGTGTTTTGTCTTTGTGTTGTCATTTTATGAGCAAATGTATCTGGGACGAACGAGCTGTAAAACAAAAATAAAGCCTTATCTCAAAACGATTTAGAATTCTCAGCAATCGTTACTACAGACAGTAAATGCTTATGTGACATATGTATATACTGTACAGTAGGTACTTATATTTATATTTAACATATTCTAACATTTTTTTTATATGCTTACTAGCTGATCCCAACAAATTCATTGCACGGCCTTTTCTAATTCAGGCCATACTTTTTCATTTACCATCCATTGACATTGAAACTTGGACAAATCAGGTGATTAGATCTTTAATATTTATGTGACTTATAACCATCTACGAATTATCTACGCATCGATTTGTCAAAGTCCCATCGCCATACGTTCAGTAGTTCTGAGGATATAACCGAACAAAGAAAAAGTATATATATATATATGTAATAAAGTATGTAATAAAAGGAAAGGAAATTTTTCTCAACGATCGTATATAGATAGGTAGATCTAACGATCTTTGTTTTCAGTTACTTACTAAGGTGTCCAATTATTGGAGTAATACAGCTGTTTACCTTTGGTACAATATTCAAAATATCGTCCGCCGCGGATTTTACAAGGTTTTCGTTACACAAAATTCAGGTTTTTGATCATTTTAGTTGATTTTTTTTCATAAGTAACTAAGGTACGATAGAGATATAATTTAATGATTTATATTTTAACATATTGCCATTACGCATCACCCGCATTTTAAGCAAAGAGAAATTCATATACTTAATTAAAAATACATACTTATCGTACTTGGTGATAGAATCTAATATTGTATTTTGCCTTTCCGCTATGTTGTTAAGCACTATACTATAAATGTAGGTAAGGAAGATTTCACTGCTCCAATACCCAAACAAATCTGAGGAGGTTTTGTTAGGTGGTAGGAGGTTCGTCCTCCGACTGGCTCGCGACCACTATCATGTCAAAGACGAACCGCCAAATATCTAATGATGTGTTCCAGTTCGATGGCATGTAAGCCAGATTTTCCCCTTTCCCACCCATCCTTTCCCCAAAATGTGATGGTTCTGATAGTGGACTACTACATTGTCCCCCCTTCCATTAGTATCCTCTAGGTTGGCAACGCATCTACAACATCTCTGGTGTTGTAGATGTCTATGGGCGAAGGTAACCACTTACCATCAGGTGGTCCTTCTGCTCGTTTGCCGTCCGTTATTAATAAAAAAAAAAAAAGGTAGATCAGGATAACGAGAAAATAACTATAGGCGTGTCTATTACTTTCTCTTTTAAGCTAGTTTGTTATTGTCGAGCATCACTGTTAAAGCTTATATTTTAAAAGAATGCTAATCTGTGGTAGTTTGCAACGAATACCTACGAATTGAACACGTTTTTGTGAGGTACCCAATAAGTTTAATTCTAAGTAACTTCGTAAGAAGCTTTTTACAATATGAAGGAAGAAGTTCCTTCATATTGTATCATTAAAATAAAAAGAAGAAAAAATTATATTACTTACTGTGGTTCTTAAATGGCAAAGTAAAAATGTTTTTACATGTTTTCGAATGAAATGTAGATATGTACCTACAATAAGAACATATTCAATTTTTTTGTCGTGAAAAGGAAAACGATTAGTCTTTATTTGATGTTATTTATTTTAAAGCTACCGAAACTATTACTATTGACGGGCAAAATAGATGAACGTCGCTTACTTGATTTTAAATCGAAGTTTAAATATTGTGGTTCTTAATGGTGATATTCTGGTTTACTTTTTTAAGCTATTTTTATTGGATATATTAGATTATTGTTATCATAGTAAATATAAGCGTTGTCAATCTTGATAAATAGTAAGACATACAAATATGAATTTCTAAATTTTACTATTGGTATATTTTTGTTATTGCGACTACTACATATACGCATCTATTCAATAAATTCTTTCTAAGACAGTTTTTAGTATGATTAACTTTGTACATACATTCGATATAAATAAATTATTACCATCTGTGCATTAATAGTTTTCAAACAAAAATAGTATGCTTTTCACATATAAGTGCAAATGGTGACTTTCACTGTACTTGTTTTTACTAACTATAAGTGACAATCGTACACTTTTACAAAAATCTACACAGTGATTGTTATTATATCGTCATCGTAAGCTCATTACCTACATTCTTCAATAGACATTGATTGTACATGCCTAATACTGGATAGGCTGTTACGTTTCTTACTCGATATGTTTTCTCTTTATAACAAGTAGCGCACGGCCTACAAGTAATATTACGTTGTTTGTCTCAAAATAAATCGAGATATCTAGATATAGATTATATATCTATAATCTATATATAGATATCTCGATTTATTTTGAGACAGTTTGGTGGTAGGAGGTTCGTCCTCCGTCTGGCTCGCGACCACTATCATGTCAGAGACGAACCGCAAAATATCTTATGATGTGTTCCGGTTCGATGGCATGTAAGCCAGGTTTTCCCCTATCCCACCCATCCTTTCCCCAAAATGTGGTGGTTCCGATAGCAGACTACTACATTGTCCTCCCTTTCCATCTGTATCCTCTAGGTTGGCAACGCATCTAGTACACCTCTTGTGTTGTAGATGTTCATGGGCGAAGGTAACCACTTACCATCAGGCGGTCCTTCTGCTCGTTTGCCATCCGGTATCCATAAAAAAAAATCTATTAAATAATAAGTTATTTGATTAGTGGAAAATAAACAAACGTTTGTCTTAGAATTCGATAACGGTTCATTGTTATTTTCGTTATTTAACATGTGTGCTTGCGCCACCAAGGGTTATATTGTGTAAAGAACAGTATTATTTGCACATATATGTATATTTACAAACAAATTGCGTATAAACTTAGAGTGAATGCATCATCACGTTTCGAGACATCGTAAATAACAGGTAATGCGCCCAAACGAAAGCTCGTAAGCTCTTATTGTTCATTTTAACTATATGCAAATATATAGCAAAAATATGAAAAAGAAGAAAAACATAGTGAAATAGTTAGTATGTGATAGGGTTAGAATTTTCTCGAGTGTAGACCAAAGCATTATTGTGAAAGGCCAGTGAAAGAACGTTAAAATGTCATAGTGTTGTGGCATATGACGCTAATGACTGTTTCATATAACTTATAAGAAACATCCTGCAGAGTTACATGCTTACTAAAAAATACATTATACTGGCGTTAATATCTAAGTGTGGAGTTAATTTAATATATTTGTCAGAAAAATACCAAAAAATCAATAGATCTAAAAAAATGGAGAAATTCAATATTTATCATATACTTACATTATCAAGTGTTTGACAAACATTTTCGGACAGTAAACTATTGGTTGGCACCGGATTCTAAGGAAGGTCGAGGTAAAAAATCCGAAAAGTAAAACCGCGAAGCTGGATGGACCTAGGTGCCTAACTAGTTCAGAATAAGTTGTCGATCCATAGTTCCATCAGTGAAGCTGAGAGCATATCTGTTACGACGTGCGTGTCTAAAAGAATTAGAATCGTACCGCACTTTGTTATATTTAATATTTTACTAAAAAGGAAAACCAACTTCAAATAAAGAGCACTAAAACGTAAAAGTATTACAGACAACTCAAAAGCTAGTCGTCAAATCTTAACTAAATTTGAATGGGACCACATTAAAATTATATAAAAAATGGTTCACCCAGTAAAAGCTATGCGGTGACATGAAAAGATGTAGTCGAAATGAGAACCTCCTTCTTTTTTGAAGTCGGTCAAGCTAATGAAACATGCAACAAACCTCGATATTGTTAATAATTCTCTGCTTACCCCATTATAAATTACACTTGCATAGCTTTAGCTAGAGTAACTTCTTTTTACTTGTAATGTAAACATCGTATATAGCAGCGGTAAAGTAGAACGTATGTCTAAAATTAAAACTATTAACTTCACAATAGGAATAATTTGAGTCTCTAAAACGAATATGTATAATATTATAGCGTACGCCTAGATAATGAGTCACCTCATTAAAAAATGGACAGTCATAGTCAGTATATATCGGTTTCTAGTTATAAAATTATTATTGAAAATATAATGGGAATGCTTACTTTCCTTACAGTTTAGTTCGTTACATACGTTCATTATTCGATTCGTTCGTTATTCGATAGATAAGATAGGAATAATTTATTGATATCGTTAAAATAGCTTTATTTTAAACGAAAGCAAATATATATATATATATATTTAAAATAAATGTACAATAAGCAATAAGAATATATTTACATATATACTTAGAATAAAATATATATAGATTAACTTTCACTGTTGAGTCTAATTTATAGGAATATAATTATAAATCAGAGAAAACGAGAACGAAATGAAAATGAAAACGTAAACGGTAATGTGAAACTAGTTTCTATGTAGTCTTGATCGTAGTACAAGCGGTAACGGTTTTTGTTACTTTATTATAAATATTTATCTTCTATATGTTTATTTTTATTAATGTAAATTATTTTTTGTAAATAAATTAATTTAAACAATGCAGTACTGAAGAAAATATATTTTTTTTTATTTATTATGCCCAAGTTTATAAAGAAAAAAAATCGAAAAGTAGTCCGAATTAAATTTCAAGTAAATGCAAAGTGTAGAGAAATCACATAAAAAATTGGTTAGTTATAGTATCACAGACAGCAAAATGGCTAATATATTCTAAGTATTCTAATGTATTCTGTATTTTTACAATTTTATAGTCAAGAAAAATATTCATCCTCTATTTTAAAAACAGTTACAAATATAAAACGCATGTTCAAGAAATAGGGAAAATACATATATTTTGCTACATTTCACCAAGTTTCCTTTGAGCAAACTTGAACTTGGCTTCATAGTTAAAACATTTTTATAGCTTCTCACTTTATTCCGCATGCAAGATCAACTTAACACTTGTATTTAAAACACTCCATTACCCACTTTCAGCTGGAATTCAAGATAGACTACTAGCTCATATGTGCTAGCTGTGTCCCGCTAGGCAGACGTTTTTAGTTTAAATTTTATCTGTACATATTTTAAATATGTTACTGTAATAAATACTTTTTACTTGAAAGTGATAATTTGCTTAATTTTTCTATTTAATTATTTATTTACCTTATAAATAAAGCAATCCTTATACAGATTAATATTTTAAAACCTGTAGGCATAGACTCGATTTCCACTTATACGTATTTACCTATTTAATGAAAATCTTCATACGATTACAAATTCCACAACAAAATATGAAGAATATGTTTATTCACAAAGGTATTCGATAATGAAACGGTACATGCCTTTTTGTGGAATGTACATGTACTCGTATGTCTATATTATTTTAAGTTTTCGGAAAAAAGGTTGAATTTAAACGCGTGACTTTTGGATTCTTTTCAAGTCCCGCAGCTAATTCGCTTTATTCTATATAGTTATTATTACAAGTATAAAAAGATGAAATCATCATGACGTAGTGGGACAGTGTTTCACTACAAGCGATTGGTTGTGGGTTCCTAGGAGGAAAGTAGTTTCCCAACTTTATACAAATGACTCAAGCACGAGCGAAAATTGGAGAACGGTTTCTTTTGACTCTAAATAATCACTGATTATCCTGCTATGCGGTAAAAAGCGTGAAGTTGAAAAAATCATTCGTGTTTTCATGTGCCGATAAATTTCAATGAATAACCAGTATATTTAGGAAGAAAGTGTTTTGTTCTTTGTTATAATATTTTTTTTTTATGGATTATTTTTTTGGAAACTCGACGTTTCGAAAATGGTCACAGGTAGACTACCTGTGTATACTTTAAATATACACGATTAGACGACGAGAATCTCGGAAACCAAAGAGCTCATTAAGGAATAAATTGCTTAAACTAAAACCTGGGTGAATACATCTATAGACAGACGGGTTAGGTTACTTTGTTAAGAGAACATCGTCATCAATATTCTAATGTTAAAATACGGATACACTTTGTGTAAGCATACCCGATTGTATGTACGTTTCAGGATTGAGTAAAATTTTGTAAGTTCGCATCAGCGTGTATAACGGTATATCTGTAATTTATCAATCACATCTTAAAATTTCAAAAGATAGATTTATGTTTTCAATTATGTCGGCAGTCCTCATGTCTGCGTCCTATATACATATATTCTATCTTTAAACGTTTTGCGCCATTATGCAGGGCAGAGGAAATTTAGTGTCCTCCAAATTCCGCCTATTTAGTGACGTTGCGTGTTAGGTGGCGGAACCCAACGCCTTCTACCAACCCGGAAGGCAAAAATTGTATATATTATATACAATTTTGACAAATTTTTATTCTCTAGTGAAAATCAAGCTTATTATCTACTATTGTAATGTTTTGATAATGAACCCTGTTCTTTAACTAAGAACTTGTTTCCTAGAATGTTGAACACAAGAACAATGAGAACGCAATCAGAACGTAATAGTTAGTCGCTGAGACCGTTTTTCTAAAAAACATTTTTATTATTTTATTCTCTTCCTAAGTATGTGATTAACACTTTTTAAATGTCACAAATATCTTCTGTAATATTTTCAATGAATTGGATTGTTCAATTGCCGGTGATAATATAATTTTAAAGACTCCCATTACGTGTTAATCGGCGAACGCATGAATTTAATGATATTTTTGAATTTGTAACGTATTTGCAGAAGCCATAAAATAATTTAAATGATTTATTAATTAGGTAAATGTAATGTAGGATTGCAATTCTAATGATGATTTTCGACTTCACATTTCCACTACCTTATTATTGAAACATACATTTTCTTAAAAATTAACTCACTACGGTATAAAACTTACCTTTTTGTTGTATTCAAAAAAACTTAAAATAGTTTGCGTTCGCACCTTCTATATTTTGTAACGCTTTGTCTCAATTTTTGTTTATAGTTTTATGATTTATCCAACAAAATGAAACTAAATGTAAAGTTTTCGAAACGTTGGGTTTTCAAAAATATATTTCTGTATAAGATACTAAAATATACGCGATTAATACGGTTAAAATAAATTCATTTAATATGTGTAAAAATAGCCAAAATATAAGATCTCATTATGTCAATATCTGTCCGTTGTGCAAGTAGTGTAGCTAAAGTAGGACCAATCCAATCCAAGCAGTCGTACCCGAGCAAAACAATGTTTTTGAAATAAAGTTTAAGAGCAAATTAAAAATCCTTCTCTTAAGTACGCTGTACCTACTTTCAGAAGTGTCGTGAAGTTTGCTTGTTTTGGTTATTAATAAACATCTTTATACCTCGTGATTTACGTAGTTAGAATAAGGATGACTGTTTTCCCTCAAATCCTCAAACCCTCAAATCCTTTCTTATAGTGGTACGTATGTATCAATTGTAATGCTCATAAATGGTTTATGAAGACTATCGTTACACAGTTCCACAAGTTGGATCAGTAGGCTCCATTTCGCTCAGCTCTCCATTTAGAGTGATTCAAGCACATAGCAATTTTATATTGTCCATTGTATTTTGTTTTATGATGGTTTTTTTTATTATTGGCATGTACGGAATCCTAAAATTCAGCAATAGGAAGGTGTCATGATTTTTTTTAGCTTCACAATTTATTACACATAGGGTAGTCAGCGAGAATATAGTATCAAGACACTCTGTTCCCCACTTTTCGCCCGTATACCAAACATTGATTTGCGATCTTACCAGAACGAAGAAAATAGTTTAAATGTTATCATTTCTCCGAGTGGAAATCGAACCCAAAACCAATCACATCTACAGCCAGATGCTTTGCTTAATGCGCCACGATGGCCTCTTATTATACGGACAATACCTATAAAGTTATAAAAATATGAACATTAAATACAAAGCGTAATTGCAAACATTCGAAAGCGTTGTTGGTTTTAGCGGTTAACTGTAAAAAGTCACGCTGTACTCTTCGGATCTGCGTTATCCGCCAGCGGCTATCGTTCTCAATGACTATACAGTCAGTGTCGTTGAGGTGAAAGTGTTTGAAGTCTGACGCGTGAGTTGAGGTCAACATAAAACAGGTTTCATTATTTTACTTTTCTTTCAGAGGAAGTAAAAGTTCGTCAAACTTTTGCCGATATATACATCTGTTAACCGTGAAGGTCAACTTAGCAATGATTAAAAATTATATCATATTTTAAGATATGAATGTACATACACATACGTCCCATTGTTGTGTTTCTGCATTTTTGCTTTTCTAAGATGCAGATGTTTTTGTTACCTTTACTATGAAAATTTTAGATATAAATATCTTAGTCTTATGATCGATTGCATGATTAGCATTTCTCTTTTAAGTTTAATGCTCTATTGTATATTGTTATTATATATTTGTTAAATAAAAGTATTACATGGACCATGTTAAGATATAGGTATATTTTTTTAATGACACGTAGTTAAATATTTTCTATACATCCTCAAATTTCAATAAAAGTGTAAATTATTTTTTTTTAAATAAAAATATATATTTAAATATTTTTTTAAACTCCTATTCCGGTATATGGAAATAATTTAAATATTTCGAGTATCGATGTTACGACTGCATCATACACAAATGTGATGCATCATATTTGTGTATGTATAAATAAATTATATTTTTAAAATAGAATACATATGAATAAATTAAATTTATCTAATATTAATCAGTATATAATAAATGATAGAAAAAAATATAAAAAAATAATAACAATGGCTTCCCCGGAGGTCGTTCTACATCGCTGAATAATTATAGAAAAAGTGTGGGAATAATTTAAATTAAGCTTATTGTATAAAACAAAGCACGAATACAAGAATATTGGAAGGAAGATTTCGGTTGCTACTAAAAACTATTATAAGTGACCATTGTTCTTTATCCTTTTGAATTTCATATTCTTAAAAAATAGCTTAACGCCTTTTCCCGTATAACAGAGATACTTAAAACTTATTATCAAGACGTCTTGACTTAATTTTTTTTCGTTTTTTGCCCGTAATCGTTACATTGCATGTTGAGTTACTGAGTGGTGAAACTGAGCACCGCACTGAGCAGCTTTATGTATTTTTTTTTTTTTTATGGAAAGGACAAGGCAAACGAGCGTTCGGGTCACCTGATGGTAAGTGATCCCCGCCGCCCACGGCCCGTGTAACACCAGAGGAGCTACAGGTGCGTTGCCGGCCTTTGAGGTGGGAGTAGGCGCGCTTTTTGAAGGTACCCATTTCGTATCGACCTGGAAAAACTGCCGCAGGTAGGCCATTCCACAGTTGAATGGCACGTGGAAGGAAATTCTTTCGAAACCGCACGGTACTGGAGTGCCACGCATCCAGGTGGTGTGGATGGTATTTAAGCTTGTGGCGTACTGTGCGGTTTGAAAATCCTGCGGCAGGAATCAGGTCAAACAATTCCCCAAAACACTCCCCGTAATATATGCGATAGAGAACGCACAACGAGGACACGTCTCTACGCAACGACAAAGTGTCAAGCCCTGCACAGATTACCGGGTCCCCAACGATTCGAATGGCTCTGCGTTGTATGCGATCAAATGGTTCAAGCTGATACTGGGGTGCACCAGCCCAGAGGTGGGAACAGTACTCCATATGAGGCCGAACCTGAGCCCAATACAGTGCCAAACGGTGTTTTGGCGTGAAGTACTGTCTCGCTCTGGCGATAACACCCAGTTTCTTCGAGGCCAACTTGGCCTTGCTTTCCAGATGATCGCGATACTGGCATTCACTCGAAACGCTAAGTATGAAATATATTCATGAAATAAAAATAATTTAATGAAAATAATATACTAATCATTCCCTTGAGTAACATCGGACTCACAACGATCCCGTCTGCAGTAAGACGGTGTCGAGACAAACACAAACCACAGTATAAATATATGTTCTATATACGTACAGTTAAGGTATTATACATAGTACAGAGTATTTTTAATAACATGATGTAATGCGCAACCTCCTCTATATCTGTCATTGTCATATCGTAGAATTGAAGATTTCATGAAGTCGTCGTACACATCATGAAATGTCATGTCGCATTTTACGAAATTACCAATTATTGCTTGTCCACATCATGATTCGTTTGACCAGATCAATGATAAGTAAACTTCATGAAATCGTCAAAAATTTATTTGACGAAATCGTAAAATAATGACATAATTTCTCGATTTCTATTTCATTTTATATGTCAAATTGGAGTGACCATGCAGAAGAAACAAATGTGTTATAGTAAAAATAGAACAAACATAATAAAATAATATTATAAAAACTAGTTTTACATACTAAAGAATCGATAAAATTAAAAAAAGATAACCTAACCTGATCTATTGAGCTATTTAAAAATACTTCACACGTAATTCATGAAAATAGTTAATATTTTTTAATTTAGGTTAAGGTTAGACTTTTTTCAACTGATGCTCTAGAAGTTTCCACTTTGTTTTAAAATAAATTGTACAATACAAATAATAAGTATCTAATATACATATATTCTGAATATAAAAATAATTATTATACCTACACCTTATTTTACGATATGGTCAAACAACAAAGATAAACGTTGACAATTTAAGGATATGGATAAATTTAGTTGATTATTTGATGAATTGCGACCATTTCATGATATCCTCGTTGATTTCATGAACTCGTTATATTTATTGCTCACTGTACTCTTGTACTGTGTTATTACGCACGTAAATGCATGTTTTCTACTAATTAAGTGATCTTATCTTGAAAATTTAGAAAGAAAATGATAAAAGATCTTTTGTGTTTAAAATGAATAAGCAACCTACTATTATAGAATATTATTTATATACCCGAATTATGTGTAAATAATATTCCATATAATATTTTATATATATAAAATATTAGAATTATTTAATAAATTAGTTTTTTCTTAGCGTCACGCTGTATCCCGCATATAGCAAGGTAGACAGAGGGAACCTGAGAACTTAGTATAACACTCTGTTCTCCTCTTTAGGCCGAATTGAGGCAATGGCGGAACTCAACGCCGCGTTTGTCTTGTTACCGCGCTTGCCTTATTAACAACCCAACATATGAAAATACTAAGCTTTTACATTTCCTGGAGTGGAAATCGAACCGACAACCTGTCGTGTTTACAGTCGCACGCTTGTGCCTCTGCGCCACGACAGTTTTTTCGCGTTTTTTTTTCCATTACAAACTACGATGTAAGTAAGTATGTATATAATTATGTATTTAGTTTGTATTTTTAATTAACATATATTTAATTTTTTAATGTAAATATCCTGATTAGTGCACCGCCTACCACAACTTTATACAAATCCAATATCCAAAGGTTGCCTGGAAGAGATCGCTTTAAGCGATAAGGCCGCCTTATTGTACGCTATTACTACTTCTATGTTATTTGTTTATTTGTGTGCAATAAAGAATATTTGTATTTGTATTTGTACGATGTTTATATTGAATATTTTATGTTATCTCTCTATTGTCTGATGTAAGGATATTTAATTTTTTTTTTCAAAAATGTTAGTTGATTTGTTTTTGACCAGTTAGTAACGGTAATACGGTATAGGAGAACGGCGGGTAACCCCGGACGGCGTTTAGCCCCGGACACTTCAATTTCTAAGAAACTAAATAAATTGCTTAGACAAAGAGTTATTGTAAAGATACCTTTTCTAGAGTAGAAAAAAATGAAGTTTGATCGCAGTATGAACGCTGAGTAAATAAGTTGTGACAGAATGTTTTATTATTACCAAAAAAAAAAACCATCGGTGGTTATTAAGTAAAATAAGTAAATTTCTATACTTGTCTGCTATTCAGGGTTTTAGTAAATTTTATATATTCAAAGATTATAATAATATTTATAACAATTCTTATATATTTGGAGTGCTGTGTTTAAAAATGTTGCATGATAACAGGCGGGTAGCCCCGGACCCTATGCTGTCGGGTACCCCCGGACTCTATGCTGTCGGGTACCCCCGGACACTATGCTGTCGGGTACCCCCGGACACGGTTCGTACTCTTTTTCGAACTGCAATTTAATATAATTTTGTTTATTTATTGAATATACTTTAATTGGTACCATAGTATCTTAAGTATGTTAAGTATTTCTGCAACTATAGTAAAAACATAGGTGAAATGTTGTTACTATCGTTGCAGAAATACTAAGATATTATGCCACAATTCATGGGGAGAACCAGTGAAAGAAGAAAATAAGAGGAAAATCAAATGATAGAAACATTTACTAGCAAAATTAGTGTGATTGAATGCAACTTTTCAACGAGACGAGTGGCAGAGAGGTATGATGTACCACCAAGTTTACTTAACAATTGACGCGGCCGCGGAAGTTCAAGAAAGCGAGATTATAACATCTTGACCACATAAAAAAGTGAAGGAAAAACAGAAAAAAAACAGTAATAAAAAAGATCAAATACAAATACAGTAACATGATGGAGCTAAAAAGGTTTCAAAAGTAAATGAAAATAGCCAAAATCTTTCTTAGAGAAAAAGAGACTGAATGGATTGTTCACTAAGAAATATTTGATCAAGCTCTGAATGTCTTGTCAGAAATACCAAGCCTGTGCCTGTGAAGATTGTGTTCATCGAATATTTGTTTACTGTGATGTTTGCAAGGCCAAAAAGCGGTTGGGCCATCATTGAATAATGCCCGGGGCTACCGCCATTTTTTTGACGGCGAAAAACTAGACCTTATTATAAACAGTATATTTTCTTCAAAAAAATATAATATAACAGTTTAAGGTTTGATTAATACAAATAAAGAAATTCCTAACTTAATAAAACATACCAAATAACACAGAAATATACTGTATTTTTATTTGCGTTTAAATTAAGTGTCCGGGGCTGCCTCCCCTTCCCCTATATAGGTCGAAAATATTATATTCATGGTATAGGATGTTAAACTTTTAGTGATCTTTATTTTAACACACAAATTTTTCATAAGCTTGTTTTTTTGCAATAACAATTTTTATCGATCTTGTTGTGATTAGTTACCTCAAAAGAAAACTTTTGAGGTAACTAATCTCGCAAAACATTAATTCAGCCTACTCAGCTGCTTCGCCACTGGTGTGTAGCCTTACAGGTTGTCGGTCGTCGGATGACCAGGAACTTCGTCTTTAATTTTACTATTATCCATTATTATTTCGACCTAAGTTAGAATATATTTATGGATTTCAATTTTAAACTTTATGTATTAGATTTTAGCCTTTCAGTTACCAAATACATTTTCAAAAGAAATTGGATGTTATAAAAAAAAGGAATTAGCTTTCGTACGAGTTCGTTTAAATACAAATAAATTAGTCCTAACTGCGCTACCGAGACTGTTAGATGTCCTTTTGATTAGTATTACAGTGCAAAATTGACTAAAGCATTAACTAAACAGATTAAGTGTTCAAGTGTTAAGTGATTGTATTTATTTGTGTTTAGGTTAAAAAAATATATAAAAGGAAATTAAGTTTTATACTTACAGGCTTGAGGAAGCTTTAGTAAATAAAAAAAATCTTTAATCTTTAATCATAAATAAAACTCCCCAGGAGAAGTTTCTGCCTAACCACTAGCAGTGACAACTATACAGAGTTACCTAAATATATATAATAAATCTTTGCGTTCAATTCAATGGTACCGTAATGTGAGAGTGGACATAGGCCCATAAAATAGCTGAAGTACTTTTGTACTACTTTTATTGAGGGCTCTTTTCGGTTTTAGATTTCTCTTACTGTTCGTGTAGCATATCTTGAATATAGCCATAATGACGAAAGAAACGGAACTTTCTATGTGGTCTTGATTCTAAGTTATGATACTCAAAATAGTCACTAAATAAAAAAGAATACAGGTCATATTACTATAATCATATCTCACAGAATCAACAAGCCTAGTATCGTAGATTTGAACAATTATACTGTGAATGTAAAAATCATTCCGTTATTCTTTTACTGGTACGTCCCGTTCATACGATAAAATAACGTTTACAAATACTCAATTACCCAATTATTGAGTACAATTTACAGTTTTATCTAAAAGTATACTTATAAGTACTTTTGAAAAGATTTAATGGTTCACTCTTATCACTTACTCACGATTATATCTTATTCGTTCGTATTTCAGCTCTGATATTTATAAATATTATAATTCATATATTTATATAGATACGAAGGGAATTCGTATAACAATTTTTTGGCAATTTATTGTTTGAATTGTACATTATTATTGTCTAGAAACTAAAATACTATGTCAAAAACAAATGAGTCCTATAGAATATTAATTTTTTTAAATGCAAATTTTAAGTACAAACATGAAATCGAATAATAAGCAAGGCATTATTGTGAACGAGTACATACATACATACACACGTACTACTAAGCATATATTTATTGTAATTTATTTTCTACAATTATTTTAAAATTGCGCTACAATTATTTTAAGCTAATGTTTTTATAATAACATATTACTTGTAACACTTATCGTGACTGTAACACTCCTAGCTACCGAGTCTTAGATTTTTATCCCTTTAATAATGTAATTATTTAATTATAATTATTTTTTAGGTGGTAGGAGGTTCGTCCTCCGACTGGCTCGCGACCACTATCATGTCAAAGACGAACCGCCAAATATCTAATGATGTGTTCCGGTTCGATGGCATGTAAGCCAGATTTTCCCCTTTCCCACCCATCCTTTCTTCAAAATGTGGTGGTTCTGATAGTGGACTACTACATTGTCCCCCCTTCCATCAGTATCCTCTAGGTTGGCAACGCATCTACAACATCTCTGGTGTTGTAGATGTCTATGGGCGAAGGTAACCACTTACCATCAGGTGGTCCTTCTGCTCGTTTGCCGTCCGTTATCAATAAAAAAAAAAAAAAATTATAATTATTTACATTATAAAAACATTCTATCATAACCATGTACTCGTATACTTCGTTATGCTATATATAACTTTTTTTCAATATTTCCCTATCATTGTAGCTGATATGGCGTTATATCCTTATGGTAGTTTAATATTTATATTTCCTTTTGTTCATTTAATACGATTGGTACATAACGTATCGTAGATACGTTTTAAATTGAAAGAGTCAGGAGAAATTTGTAACACCAAGAGTAAACGTGTAATAACCAACGGAACTACTTAACATCACTATACAAAATTTTATTAAATTGAAACAATTTATAACGACGTCAAAATAACGCATGAATTCATTATTTGCAGATAAGAAAAGTGGGCACGATGACAGCATCAACCTTTCCATGTGTACAAGTCGCTCACACAAAAGCAGATTGCAATACCCCTTGTATCATTACACAAGGCAAAAGAAGAGACTACGAGTAAGTAAAAGAGAATTATTATTCCCTAGCTGTATCCAGTGACATCGTTTGCCTGGACTTTAGAATCTATAATTCCATATTTTCCCGTTTTCTTAGAAATTTTGATTATTCCCTTATTTACGTAAGAAATAGGAGGTACCTAAACAAAATTTACCTCCTCCTCCTAAGTATTTATTTTGCATAAATAACAAAATTAGGAAAAGTGCTCTGAAGTACGATATTCATTACGCGACAACGGACGGCAAGCACATCGTATTCAATTTCGTTTTATAAATAAACAAGGAACAATTAAATAAGTCATAGGTATATGAATATGGAGCTCCATGACATAGCTGCTGCAAAAAATCTTCGAAATATATTCGTTTCCGCTCTTTGGTTAGTCAAAGCGTGACGTTAGATTATTTTACTACGTATAGCACTTATAACTGACCAAATATCTTTAAAATAGACGTATTGCCCCACATAGTCACTTTCTACTAAGATCTCACTTCCTATGCCTACCACATGACGCCGGAATTCGGTAAATATAAAAAATCTGGGACTAGCCTAACATTAGTTATGGCTCTTACATTTAAAGTTGCTTAATTTATTGATCGTTGTTTTAAATTGTCAGTGATAATAATAAACTGTTGACAAATACACAAAATGCAATTTTTTTTTAATATAAAAAATATGATAATATGTAAGTCCTGTAAACTTTTAACGAGTTCGCAAAATAAATAATATATTTTATGCACTTTCAGATGGCAAATAGTATGGAGAAACGTGTTAGCTTTTGTTTATCTACACGTAGCAACAGCTTATAGCTTATACCTTATATTCAGTGGAAAAATATGGATGTCTACTTTCATATTCGGTAAGTTATACTAAACTCAGAAAACACATGTTATATAAAGATTTTTTCATTCATTATGATTTATTATACGTATAATTTTTGTTCATTATAGTTTTTTTAAATCTCACAAGACAAAACGCAGCATTGGGCTTCGTCAAAGTGCGGAAAGTGAATGACTTAACAATAGGTTCTTTGCCATATGCAGTGAATGCGTCAAGCTAAAGAAAAGATGTTTTTAATTATCAATAAGCAACCGTTTTTCATTAGTAATTTATTCTATTATTTTTAGGTTAGAATTTTATTTAGAAACTATTAATAGCCAAATCTATAGTGGATTTGTTGGTGTATTACACAGATTTTCTTATTTTCGTATTATTTGACACTCATTTCGAAAGATAAAGCATTATAAGAATATATATTCAGTAATTTTATTATTAAATTTGTTTTTTTTTGCAGCATTATTGTTTGCATCAATGTCAGCGTTAGGTATAACGGCAGGTGCACATAGACTTTGGGCGCATCGAGCTTATAAAGCACGATGGCCCTTAAGATTGTTTTTGGCAGTAATGCAGACTATGGCATTCCAAAACCATATATACGAATGGGTGCGTGATCATAGGTAATATTATAAAACAAAATTATTAAAAATATTTTAAAAATAATTAATACATCTCTATTAATTGTAATTTAAATATGTGTTCATTTTATAAAGACAACCGTGGACAGACCACAATTATTATATTTTAATCGTATCTATAAAGTCCTCTTTTGCGTTAAATTAAGAAAAACAAATTTGATACACAATTCAGAAAGTAATAAAGTAAGAATTTTGTAATTTGTGTGATAAAATGCAATTACATTCTCTTTTTGCCAGGGTACATCATAAATACACTGAGACAGACGCAGATCCACACAATGCTCGACGTGGATTTTTCTTTTCTCATATGGGGTGGCTGATGGTCAGGAAACATAAAGAAGTTTTTGAAAAAGGTGCTGCAGTAGACATGTCAGATCTTGAGAAGGATCCCATTGTAATGTTTCAGAAAAGGTAAATTTCTCCGTTAATACGAATAATAAATTATCTACTTCGCACTCTATAATTTATTGGCAGTTAACAGATAACTTTTTCAATGATTCCGCATATGGACATTTTGATCAAAATAAATATTTCATCATAAAATAATTGACGTAAAACAGAATGTTATACCCTCGGGCCAAGGTAAAAAGGGCCGTTAGTTCTTAAATATAGTTAAGGTATAAACCCTATATCGGTAGCTTTCGATAACTGCCAATTATAATTATTAGTAAATAAATCTATTTGATATTCCCAGGAGATTTAAATTTCGGCTAGCTTGGAATAAATTAATGAAAATTACCTTGCCCTACTATAAGGGTTGGTAGACTCGGGCATGTTTGTGGTCAAAGCTATTAATTTCTTGGAGAGTCTACTCCAATTATCGTATAGTACTTTATAAGCCTACGAGTATGCTTACTTATTACATTTAAACTATTTTTATAAAGTCATTAGATATATAGTGTATTGTAACATATATTTAAAAAAAAATGTAATAATAACTAACCTAGTCAGTAAGAAATTTTTGTTTACTAACCATAATGAGTCAATGTCACTTGAATAAAGAATTATTATTATGATACAGGTTCTCGGGTTCAAAGGAACCCGGTCCTTTGGAAGGCTTGCGTGGGGACACAGGTCCAACACGTAGAGGCCCCTTTGAGACAACAATATTTTTTAATCTGACGCATTGACCGGGATCCATCTCTGAGTAACCATAGGCAATTGCTCAGAGATGGTCACCGGTCAATGCGTAGGAGCTATGGAACATATGGAAAACTAAAACAGGGCTATGGAATGGAGTTTGGATGGACTAAGTACTGGGCTATTGATTGAGACTACCGGACGTCCGCCTTTTCAACAGTCTCAAATTGAAAGGTTAGCGGACGGTGACTCGCCTCCCACTAGATGGGCCCCCACAAAGCGGCGTAGTGCCTCGGGCGCAACATCGGTGTGGTCGGCTAAGGGTGTTGAGAGGTGTGCACCGGTTTCACCATCGCGAGAGTGCTCGTGAGCGGGTTTCCCCGCTATTACGCAGATTGAGCACTTCCACCCTTCCGAGCATATAGCTCTTGCGCTCCACTCTGCCGGCCAATGAAGGCAAGCCAGAGGCGGGGGATAAATTACAATTCCCCTCTGGAGGTCTCAGGTCCGTGGGGTCGCCACTCCCCAACAGCTCGCCACAAGCTGCCCTGCGGGCTTATTATTATTATTATTATTATAACAAATTCCTTCAAAATGTAACTGAATAACACTTCCACTAAAACTCAACTATTTTTGTCATGTGTGATTGTTATAATAATAATAATAATTCTTTATTCAAGTGACCAGTGACTCATTATGATTAGTAAACATTATGATTTGACTTTGACAATTTCTGATGTACTTTTACTAAGAATGGCGCTATGCAATCTACAGTGTTCTGTGCTGTATGTCACGTAGACATTATAGCTATAGATAGGCTATATATATGCTAAGTATACAAACTGAGTTTGACACAGACAAAATAGTACAATTTGTATTTTCGTAAGTGATTGAAAGATTTTGATTTATTAAAAATATAGAATTTAAAAAAAACGTGCACGATAAAACATTAATCATTTGCTTAAATTTTTAAGTAATTTTTACACTAAAGGTTAGCTAACTAAAATTACTTACTGTACTTGTTTTAGATTTTAAAATTTATTTTTGTGGTGAAATCTTCTTTAGGTAGGTCAAACAAATATTGATAGGAAAAATTTTATGTGTTCGTATCAGGAACGTGTTAATATCAGTGACATGAATACACCAACTCATTGTATGCATATATCCGATTATATGTGTGTGTTGGAAGCTTTTTGGATGCGCAAAATATTGTGATTTCTCGTTAGCGACATGCTGTAGCCTCAAGTTTATCTGTTGTTATCAGCCTCACGTGTCATATAAAATTGTCTCAAATACGAATTATGTTTAATTTATGCGTCTTTTGCGTTGTTTTTTAAATTATGTTTTAATTTGATTTTTAATTCAATTGTTTAATTTTGTGAGTTCATGGGAAATTATGTAAATGTAAAATAACATAATTTTATATTACTTATTATTTTATTTTAGTTTATTTTTTTATATTTTGGGTATTTTAAGTTTTTTACTTCTGTCGTCAGTCCTTATGACTGCCTTCGATTAAATATATTTTTTTCAAAGCGTTTATAAATCATTTATTGAATTTTAAATAAAAACTTCAATGATTTCTGAGCAAAAATAATTATTATATTTTTTTTTTTTTGAAAAGGAAAACCTTTAAAAAAAATGTATTAAATAGTACAATTACAATTACGAAAAATTCTTAAACTAATCGTCAGGTCTTAAATAAACTTAAATGCGACGACATCAAAAGCACTATGTATCTATCATATAAACAAGAATCATCGAAATCGGTTTACCCAGTAAAAAGTTATGCATATGTAAAAATACAGTGGAATTGATAACCTCCTCCATTTGTTAAATTTGGCATTTGACACCAAAACACGGTGTTAATATATAAACATATTGGAACAGAGAGATTTATTTATTTATTTTTAATCTCACAGAAACGCTATTGGCATTTTTACAAAAAAATAGTTTTTTAAATAAAAAATATTAACAACTTTTAAGTCAGTACAATATAATAAAAATATATATATTATCCATATCAAATAAAATTTTTGCTGTCGTTTTTCCTGCCGTCTTAGACATATGAATCTAAAAGCCTAAATTAAGAAATATCACGATAATTTTCCCCACATATAAAATAGTAATATGTAAAGCTGAAAATAATTATGATATTGTTAATATTGTTTATTCTTCAAAATAAAATTAAAATATTATCAATAGTAGCTATAATAAACAAGTGTATCTGAACATGGAATAATGACAATTGTTAGGAAAAATGTTAGAGCGCTGCTAAATAATGATTTTTACGTTTTTTTTTTAATGATTATATATCGCTTTGTTTCATTATATGCGTTAATCTCTGGATTTATTAGACAAATTTAAACAAAACTTTTTTTTAATATTGTAGCTATTAAGCCTGGCCGAACTATAGGGTATGATTGATTTTGGAAACTGTCAAATCAACATATGTTTAATATGATTTAAAGCTATAATAGATGAATTATGAGAAATGATGGCACCTCAGCACTTGTACAATGAATATTTTTGACTGACACACAAAAATCAAAGATTTGGAATATATAAGAAAATGACATTTTAACTTAAGTTGTTCAGCCTGATAGGCATTTTTATTAACCTAAAAAAATCAAATCTTGGAAACTATATAAATCAACTTGAGCCCAATTTTCGATGAAAGCGGATGGTTAATAGAAACAGTATGGCAATATTTTTATAAGGAACCTTTTTACATAAAAGAAATTGTGGGAATTCGAACTTATAAATAAGCGTTATCATTATTGAAATTGGTACTAAACAGAAATATATTCATAAATATAACTTATTTCCTACATATTAAAGAGAAAGAAAAATATCGCCCAACTATGTTATATGAATATATTTTTTTTGTAATAATAGATTAGTATCATGTGCATACTTTAAACTGTTTTAAAAGATATTTAATAAATTTTAATATATATAATAATATATAAATAATGATAGGCTATGATGAACACTAAATTTCTGCGGCTACAGATTAGAGTATTCAATTATAGTTATTTTTTGTAAGACTACACGACATTATCTAAATTTTGTTTGGTGGTAGGAGGTTCGTCCTCCGTCTGGCTCGCGACCACTATCATGTCAAAGACGAACCGCCAAATATCTTATGATGTGTTCCGGTTCGACGGCATGTAAGCCAGGTTTTTTCCTCTTTCCTACCCATCCTTTCCCCAAAATGTGATGGTTCCGATAGCAGACTACTACATTATCCTCCCCTTCCATCTGTATCCTCTAGGTTGGCAACGCATCTACAACATGTTTGGTGGTGTAGATGTTCATGGGCGAAAGTAACCATTTACCATCAGGTGGTACTTCTGTTCGTTTGCCATCCGTTATCTATAAAAAAAAAAAATATATCTAAATATATTATGATTAAAGTTTTATTGTTTTAATTATTGCAGAACTTATTTATTCGTGATGCCCTTACTTTGCTTCATTTTACCAACTTGTATTCCCGTGGTGCTATGGAATGAGAGCCCATGGAACTCATGGTATGTAGCTGCTATCATGAGGTATACCTTATCACTACATTTCACATGGCTAGTCAACTCTGCCGCTCACATATGGGGCAACCGGCCATACGACAAGTGAGTACCAATTTAAAAAATAAAATATCACTTTTTTAACCAGTATGGCAATAGTTCACGTCATCATGACATATTTGGAAAATGATTTTATATAGGATAATTGTGACTTCTTTATTCATTATGTTCCTAAATAAAAATGAAGTAAATTTATTTTTAACATACTTTTAATCGACTTTAAATAAGGTGGAGTTTTTTTTATGTGTGTTGACTACCGCATATTTTTTGGCTGGTTAAACCAATTTGGATGGTTCTGTTTTATAAGATAATGCTATAGAGGTAGGCTCATTTAAGTTTAGTTATGATCTAACTAGTAGGTTTGAGTTATTCGGAATAATTGTATTTTGTAGTGCATTTTCTTAAAAGCATTTCGTTTTTTGTTAAATCTTAATTAAATTATAGTATTATCTATATATAATATGTAATAATCACTTGCCTACAACATAACCTAACCTATCCTAACTTCACGCTTTATCCCTAACAGGGTAGTCTGAGAGAACGGAGCGCCAAACGCTACGGTCCCTGCACACCTCTTTCGCTTCGTCCACAGTCATTAACCTCATGCATGCCCTCCAGGGGGTCCTCATGGTTTTTACGTGACCTTCCTCCAGTATCATTTAAACTGTGTTCTCGAAGGTCAACCGCGGTCTCCCCTTACCTCTCTTGGCGCTCTCCTTTGCTTCATATATCTTTCTCACCATTCTTTCATCACTCATCTTCTCGACGTGTCCAAACCACCTGAGCACGTTCTTCTTCATTCTTACTATGACATCCTCGCTTATACCTATCTTTCTAAGTATCTCTTCGTTGCAGATTCGGTCAGCCAAACTGACTCCGCATATTCTCCGAAGAGATCGCATCTCTACAGCCTTCATCTTTCTTTCGTTTTTCTTTACAAAAATTACCTACAAAAATTACATTTTTATATAAAAAGAAACATTTCTATTCTCTGGATTTGATAAAAGAAAGTGCGGCTCTAGGGAAGTGAGAACGGAGGTGTTAAATATAAATTATCTCTTTCAGTTCTGTCATATGCAGGAAATGCTTCAAGCTAAGATAGAAATAAAATACAATAGTTGCATTAGTCATTGTCTTAATGACTCTAAGCGCCATAATAAAAGAACTGAACTGTCTTAATGACCAAATACATAAAGTGCTATATTTTCTAAACCATGAAGATATTTAATTACTTGAAGCTGAGTTCTTATTTACTGGTGAAAGTTATTATGATTTAGTGCAACGACCCTACGTGAACTACTTAAACCAAATTCCAACAATCTAAACCAATTCAATAGTCTTATTAGTATGGCACTTAACACGCAATGCCTCGAATTCGGGCAGAAAGCGGCGAACGGAGTGTCATGACAACAATTAATTCTCTATGACTACCCTGTTATGCGGGACAACATGTGAAACGGGTATTAGTATAGAAAAGTCAGTCAGTAGCTGTCTTAGGTTCATAATTTAAAAAACAAATGGTGATTAATTAAAGCTTGTACATTTGTTTGCCTTTTGTTTAAAAGTCTTTCTTAACATATTCGCTGTCGTTTCTCCTTACAATATTTAAAAAGCAATTGTGTGGTACATAGCATAACGTATAAACGGCTCTCAATAACTATACCGTGATAAAATTTAGCATATAATTATATAGTAATAGACGGCAAAAAGTGAATTAAAATAACGTTGCTTTTGCTTACAATTATCGATATCGATGTAAGAAAATCATAATTATTCAAATATTCTTGTTCCACCTAAAAACAATTTTAAATCATTTGTAGACGCTCCATTTAAATCCAAAATGTAAGTCCTCTGAGTTCTTTTTGACCCTGAAAATATAGTTGAATACTGCAGCATTCAGTACAGGGAATATTGAAAGAATTCGTATTAATAATTTAACAATGTTTAACTACAATTTTAGCATTTAGTCACAATGTTAATATTGCTATTACAGATATATAGGAGCTACAGACAATAAGACGGTCGCAATTTTAGCGTTCGGGGAGGGTTGGCATAACTATCATCATGTTTTCCCATGGGACTATAAAGCAGCAGAACTTGGAAACTATAGTACAAATTTTTCAACAGCGTTGATTGATTTCGCCGCTAAATATGGTAAGAAATATTGTGAAACGATTTCCTATTGCTTTCTTAATAATATTCGTGTGTTTTATATCTTTAATTACTCAAATGTTGATCTTGTGCAAGTTGCAATGTCTCAGTAAAACGTAGGGTATTATCGACCTAAATAGTGACTAGTCGATTTCGCCGATAGAAAAATGAAAATACTTAATAAATCCAATTCTAAAAAATAACTGACTTCTGACAGTCTTAAGATTACATAAATAAATTAAGGCTTAGCATACGACTCTTTTAGTTTTTGCTGGAGATTGCGCCTGATTTATATGAGACGCAATTTCTACAAAGTAAAAATTGCGTCTCATATAAGTCAGGCGCAATTTATTAATTGAACATTTTTATATTTTACATCGGGAGATAAGTTGATAATAATAAGCCAAATGTAAAGTATGATGAATGAATAGAAATATTTTTACTTTTCATTGCTATTAATATAATATTGCAACTGTATGGGAAAGCTAGCCATGTGAAAACCTAATTAATTTATAACAGAATTATTTAATTAACTTGGCATCCGTCAACATTTATTTTATCGATGAAGTCTACCTAGACCTATCACTCATATTTTTAATATTGTACATAGCATTTTGGTTGTAGGTAACAAAACATGTTTTTTTTTACAATTATGTACCAAATAGGTTAAAAAAAACAGCTAACGTTGTGTCCCGCCTAGTAGGGTAGTCAGAGAGATCCTAGTGTTAAGACTTTCTATTTGTTGCTTTCCGCCCGCATTCGTGACATTGGTTAAGTAGCGGAACTCAACACCGCGCTTTGTCTTATAAGAGCCAATAAACGAAAATTGTTTAATTACAATTATCCCACCGAGTGGGCATCTACAACCAATTGCGTTTACAGTCGGACACCGTAAAAAATGATAACAATTTCCCCTTTTTAAGTATGTCAACTATTTAATGACCGAACAAAGGCATTATCTACACATCTTAATCTATTAAATTTTATTTCTATTTATAATCACAATGGAATTTGTGTAATTTTTAAAATAATATCTTTTCCGCTGTTCACAACGATCTTTTAAAAACTATTTTCTATAAATAATGTTATCCTACAACGATTTTATACGAAGCCATATTTATCAAAAAAACTTAACTCAAAGCCAATTGGAATATAAAAACCGTGCTACATAGGTAATAATACAATTTTTGTTGTTAACATAGAACAAGAACAGCTGTAAAAAACACATATACAAAGCTTTTGAGACAAAATCCCTACTTATTACATCTGTTAATCTTGTATGTATATTCGTAAGAGCTTTTATTAAGCAAATATTATTATTCATCTGTAGTAAATTTTTAGTTAGTACTCACGTGACGCAAATTTGTGTTTATGAAATATCTTAAATGGCCTCTCTACTAGCATATCTATGTTCTGTGTTCTATCAATACAACAATTTACCTTGTCCCAATTCTAATATAATATATTTCAAATATTGGGACATAAATGTTTTGGATATACATGTTTCCATATCAGTTTTCAATTTATTTTAGTACAATTTAAATCTATTTTAACGAAACCAACATAATAAATTGTCTCATTACAGGTTTAGCGTACGATCTTAAAACTGTATCGGTGGAAATGATACGCAAGCGAGTAGCGAGAACAGGCGATGGTACTCATCCATCCGACAAGAAGGCCAAACAAGATGACGATCATCACCACCCCGAAAATCCAGTATGGGGCTGGGACGATAAAGATATGACCGAGGAAGAAAAAAAGTTTGCCGAAATAGCGCATAAGCTAACGTAATACAGTGATTGTAACTAATCGAATTCCTTTTGATAGATTATCAAATTCTCGGGACAAAAATGTTCATACATTTTTATACTATAAGAAAATTTATATTTTTCTTGTTTAATTCCTTGGATCGGTCATTTTATTGTCATTAAAAGAATTTCAAGACTAATTAAATTTAGGTACATCTATAGCAAATTTATTTGATTACTATTAAAAATTATCTAAGAAAAGTATATATTCGTACAGTAGTACCTATATAAAATGAAAATGTTATAATTACAAAGATATCACAAAAAGAGCAATAATTTATTTCAACTTTCATTTATCCGTTTCATTTAATTCTTATTCAGTTAATCTTCAAAATTACTGTCTATAGGGAAATTGTACAGGTATTATAGAATATATTTTATATATAAATAATGTTCATTGTCCGTATGCTTCGACAAAGTCAAATATACAAGTTTTTAGTGTTTAAGCTTAAATTATTTTTGGTGGAGTTAAGTTAGTTATAAGATGTTAAAAGGTATACTTGTATTTAATAAAAGAACAGTGTTTTTAAAGTGTATGTGTGTTTATATTTCCCTTGGAATATTTTAATTAGATAAATATTATATTATTTATTCGATCTTGAATTAATTAATAGTCTCTTAATTATCTGACATTGTTGGATTGTTTTTCATAAGCAGTTAGTAGGTACAAGTAAAATTTCTCTCGCTTTCTTCTCTTCTATATACATATTTGTTAAAGGTGAAAATTTATTTTTACACATTTACCAATTGTGAGTTAGTAACAATAATATTTACAGCTTAGCGTAGACATTATTCTTGTTAAAAATTGTCCTTACAATAAGGTGTGAGAACGAACTTTCAGCTGTATTTTTTGTCACATTTATAATAAACATCTATTGCTTACTCTATTTGTTGCATACTAATTATATATTTTCGATATATGGAGACAACGTTTGACTTTTAATGTGAATATTTAAATTATTTTTCTGACTTAGTAAGACAAGGCGCGGCATTGAATTCCATCAGTCAACACGCAAAGTCTCGAGGCGGAAAATGGAGAACGGAGTGTTTTGACGCTCAGTTCTCTCTGGCTATCCTTTTGTGCGAGAAAAGCGTGATGTTGTAAAAACAATAACATTATCAGAATTATCAGTTCTACTGAATATACTTATTACACTTAAAAATAAAATAATATAAATAAAACATTTTTTAAATATATTTTTATACTTTAGTTATGATTTTCTGCAATATCTTCTTTACGCCAACCGTGTCCATTAAAAGCGTTTTGAAAAAATTGCATTGGATTTTTAACTTTACCAGCTAATTGCTTGAGCCAATCTGAATTAACTTCATAATCATTCCCAGGCTTATTACCTACAAAATAACTTTTGATCCCATTATCTTCAAAACCTCCATAATTATTATCAAAATTAGGATGAACTATAACTTGCGAAGGTGTATCTCCGATTGGTTCATATTTATCCTGATAGCCATCATTAATGTAGATTACTTTATTATGATATTTATCATTGAAAGCATTGTTTCTTAGAAGAGTAAACACAGCCCCAGTGAGAGCCATGTTATTCAACATTCCAGCCGCTAATGTCATCATTTTTAGAGTTGGCAAGAAGAATGGCAATACTGCAGACATGATGAGACCAGGTATCAAAAGGAATGGCATTATTTCATAAAAATGCTTGTATAATTTTTTCATACTAGTTCGTGCTGACTCTCTGGCATCCTCTGAAATAAAAATGAGTAGTAAGAATATCACAAAATTATGTCACAATTAAAGTTAAAAAGTGTATTATAATATTGTAAAAACTTTTTTCAGAGAGTTAATGCATTTTATTAAATATAAATAGTGGGATATTTAAAAATTACCATTTTACTGAGACTGTTTATATATCTATAAATAATATGTAAGAACTGTTTACCATTATTGCTATAGCAGGCCTACTTACTACAATTATTAACTAGATATTATTATTATTAAGTTGATTTTAATTTTTAATGATATATATGTTAGGCCACCGTTCGGCGTATTCGCACGGGGCCTTGGTGTAAATTGGAAAATTCTACGTGATTTTCCTTATATCAACAAAATTAAATTGAATTACGATACGTCAACACCACGAATCCAATTATTGAAAATTAATTTTTAAGCTCACATTTTACCGGTTGTTTTTTTTTTAATATACAAAAAATATTAGATAAGAAAGAAGGCAGAAAGAACCTAGTGACTATATACTCCGTTGGCTACTTTGTACTTATTTTAGAGATTTTACGTCGTAGAACCGGACGTCGCACTTTGCTTAACTAGGACAGGGAAAAGAAAATATCATTAATACTTATGATCTACTTAATATAAAATATTCTAAATAAAAAAATAATATTTAAATAAAAATGATTACTTTTCAACACATCGACACTTAATAGTCCGTTTTCCCTTAAAACCAGTTGTAAACTGTACTCTTGAAATAAATCCATTTTAAGTGAACGACGCTGAAGAAGTTTTAGTGTTCTATCACAAAGTCTATCATTGAGATCCTCATTCGATATGTTAACAAAATATTGCCAGGGAAATTTTTCACGATTAAATATTGACATTTCTTCTGAGCGTAGAGCTCTTTCCGCTTTCCATGTTCCGAAAGCTGCCACACATTTGGATATCCCAAGTTTCTTTGCACACAGTTTAGCAGAGTTAACCACATTATCATCTATTATATTTAGTTTTGGGTATGTATCGCGATTCACGCGCGAATTTTGTGCTTGAATAAAACATGGCCACGTTGCGAAAATGAGGATAGCAGCGCTTGCGCGCATCGCTGCAGGCTGACTGAATCGCGACGGTCAATGCTACTTCGTAAGGAGGGGTATAATCAACAATTAACTATGGCCTGTCCTACGAGATAGTTTAATATCACTTTTATTTCATTACTCTTTACGCACTTATATATTTTACTTTACTTGAATTAAACTTGGATTAATTTGTTATTATTATTAAAAAGTTAAATATTTTTATAATCAATTAAAAATTTTACTCAGGAATGTAAGCCAAAACACAATCTGTTGGAACGTATTTTCCAATTGTTGTCGGACATGCGTTCAAAATTTGGCGAAAGTTTTTATGCATTCCAAATTAACAGGAAATGTCCCATATTATAGCCAAATGCACATCATTTACATAGGCTCGGTCACGGACAGACGGCCGCGTGTCGTCGCACCATAGTTTCACCTCGACCAACGTGCGGCGCATTTTAATCCAATTGTTTAATTATCACCTTACACGCAAAATATTCATTTTAATCATTTTGACGTTTCATGAAAACATGAATTATTTCATAAAGCTGTATTTAAATAGCTTAAGTAATCATTATGAAAGCGGAATATGTAAAATTTTCATAAGACAGCAATTACGTCCATATAAAAATGTCCATATCCAAACAATAATGTCCATATAATCGTTACGCATAACAAAACATATTTTTGACTTTGTTGTCCAATTTTTAAATAAACAATAAAAGAAAACGAATTTCAGGTATGGAATTAGAAGTATGTAGGTATAATATATTTTTAAAACAAATATTACAAGTCACACTAAAATAATATATTTTTTTTATAATAAGGACATAGAATTAAGCACATTAAAACTATCTATGATTATATATATGTAATTTGAAAATAATATTCCTCTCCATAAAAACCCTTATAACAGACTATAATATAAAAAAAGCCCCGAAGAACAAAATATATGGTGAAAATAATGAATTATTTAAACGTAAAATAATTAAAATAGTTATTTCATAAAATGACAGTAAATACTTACTTTCACCCAAGCAATGTTGATAAGGATCGTAGGAAGTTCATATTGTCTAAGGGGAATGTATGCCCGTTAATGACTTGACATTAGTCCTTATGTGGTTGTCCAATATCTGGGTCGATATTTCTACGACACGATCACGTTGTCCTGCACTTTCTTTTCGGTTTTTGGTCTTGCCGACCATTGTCTTCCGTAGGACACTTTATATCCTGGCTATCGATCATATCGGCATCAGTCAAACTCGAGCAAGCGTCCTGCGATCATCGATTTTCGCGAAGTTAATATTAGTCGCCAAAAATGTGTAAAATGTTTGGTGTATTGTCATTAGCCTATGTGGCGATCTTCATGTTAACTGTTGTGCACTGTAGTGAAGACGTATCTAATAAAAACATTGTGGATTTTTTAGGCAAAGGTATCTAATATTATGTTTTTAAAAAAATATTGTAATTTTGTTTATTAAAGAATAGGAGGAACATAAATTATTATGTTATGGATTTGTATTTAGCACCTACCGAATACCAGAGATATCTTAGATCTTAATTTCATTATTTCTGCGCTTTTCCAAAGCTTTTATTACGATTTCGATAACATAATAAACTTGTTTTGTTTTGATCGTGTGGTCAATGGCAGTCTCTATAACGTACTATAGTTTATGGTGCGAACATGCGTCAAATTAGGTTTTTTAAATTTTCTTATTTTTTTTTGACAAGCAATCATATTTGCCAAAATATATTTTTTGTTTTTTTTTTACAAAAAAATATATATGTCCATATTGATGCCTCTAAAAATACGTTTACAAAGCAGTTTTGACGTGAAAGGGTACCAAATAAACTTACATTCACGTTTAGTTTTCCCAAGTAATACAAAATTCATCAAGTCCTAATTACTAATATTACACTCATAAATATTATAGTAGTAAAAAATACATAATGAAAGTGAAATATAGCTTCGTTTAAAACGACTTGGTATTTTAATTACATATCAAGTTTCTATTATTTATTCAGTCTGTTAAAGTCATGATTATATTTGTTTCGTTGCGTGATTTTGGATAACTCGTGCTGTTCAGTCAACTAAAACAGTATAATTTGCTTACAGCAAATGATACCCGAGTATTGTGGTAAATTTCTCTTTCTTTTAATGTTTTTTATGACTAAAAAATGTACATTGAAGTATAATCCATTCACGTCAAAACTATACCACATATTTTTTGTACTATTCTATAGTTTTATCGTGTTTTACAGATGCTAACGTCGGCCGTACGTTTGGGCATAATGCATTAAAGAGGCTTTCCTTCATTTTTTTACCTGTAATGTTTACACTGGGTGTAATCTCCACGCTCCTGATGGCTCTAGCGGTCATATCTGTCAAAAATCTTGCAATCGGCGTTGTTCTTCTCATTGTTGCTGTCAGCCAGGTAAATAATATTATAAATATTAATAGTGAAAATTTAATGCATTAATAATAATATTTTATTTATCCTTGTATTTAAACACTGTCTTTTATTTTTACCAGGCGGTATCGAGACTCTTCTCAGCAGCAGCGGCACCTGCTCCATTACTTTTTCATCCCCGAGCTGAGTTACTGCCTGGACCAGCGTTGCCCGCACCTTGGCCAGCATCCGGACCACTTCTATCACCGTGGGCTCGATCTGACAACGATGCAACAATATCAGACTAAATTTTAGAAAAAATACTACGTTTTCTAAATTTGACTGTATAAAACGAAACTATTCGAATGGTATACGAAGAAAAGCATTTGCATTTATTAGGATTTAGGCGCTGTTTTGTAGTGAATTTTGCACCACTACAACATTGCTACGAAGCCCCACCCTTCGTCTGCCTCTCGCGAACAATATTTGTGAAAGATAGACGACGATTTTTTTAAGTATATTTATTTATATCATAAGAGTAAATAATAAAAATAAAATCAATGAATTACTTTTATTACCTAGGCTGTAACAACAAACATAATAACGTGTGTGTCACGTTTTACTAATAAATCTTTACATCTGAATATAACTATTATAAGTTATAATTTACTAAGTGGGGAACAGAATGTCTTAACACTAGGTTCCCTCTGCCTACCCTGCTATAGCAGGGTATCCCGCATATATGCGGGATACAGCGTGAAGCTATGTACGTATGTATGTAATTTACTAATTAGAGTTATTTATGACTTGTTAACGACCTTGTCCGCCCTGGACCTAAGGTCGTTATGCATGAATTCAACTACAACATTCTGTTATATTTGTATTATTTTCAATCTCAACCCTAAATTTGTGTGTACTGAAGGGCCACTATAAGTCTTAAAACGTCAATGTACTTAAGCGGCAATGTTATACTTCTAGCTAGCTCTACTTTACATACTCATATCCTTTATTACATGGTCTAATAATCTTACAGTATTATTCTCGCTAGAAGTATAAAGCAGATATTACATTTATTGAAATATGATATACTTGTTATATTTTATTTATAACTACATGAGCCGGATATACGTTTATTTATTTTCGAATGTAACACATAAAATGTAGGACTTTCCGGTGCCTCTAGGAATATCTGGAAATTCTAAATTAGTGCTCATTTTAAGTGTAACTTGATTTAGTTCTCTTATAAGATAAATAGAAATATCTTTTATTAAGTTGATTTTTTAAATCTTATTTTATGTTTCTTAGAAATATATAAAAGCAATAAATTCAAAATGATAAGACTGTCTTTATCCTAATATTTATGAATAAATTTTCCTGTTGTAAAACATATTGACAAAATCAAAGCGAAAGTGCTTTGATATTATTTCAAATACGAAAAATATATGAAGTGGCTATTATACTAACAAATTTTACTTAGATATCTTTAATAGGTACTTTATAGGGGTCAGTCGCAACAACACATTCTACGCCCAGGTTTCTAACCAGTTATACACTTGTTCCCGGTAAATTGACTTCCTCGTGACTTTATACCTAATGTACTTATAATGTACAATTTTATAAATTGTAGAATTGACTATATTTATACTGCTAAAAGAAATTTTATGTTAGCTAAGAGTAGAGTAAAGAAAATTTAATATCTCTAATTTATTTTTCCTTATTCTGTTAAAAAAAAAAAACATAAAAGTCACAAATACTTTATATTATAACTTTATGATGTCATTTAAATATAATGAAATATATTTTTACTTTTATTTACATAGAAAGCAAAAAGAAAATATAGAGAAACGTAGTGGAAGTCGTTGATCTCGATCAGGATAAAATATTCTATGGCAAGGAGGGGCGCACGCTCAGTGCATTCGCTAAGTGACCGCCAGAATGAGCACATCAGTGAGCTTAATCAAAACTGTTGCAGGCCTTTTGCACTTATTGCTTTTAGGCCTAAATGATAATAAAATAGATAGTAGAGCCTTAGTTGACAATAATAGTACGAGTGTGCGTAAAATGGAATTATTTGATGGTGTGTCTTTAAATATTCCGAGTTTTAAAGATGGTACAGAAAAATTGTTATCATTTGAAGTTGATACAACACATAATGCAGAAATGGGTAAGTTACTTTGCCTTAAATGTTTAATAATATGCTGCTATACTAATTTTAACGTAGCTACTTTATATATGGGGGCATACAGCAATTATAGCTAGGGATTAAGTCACTATTGTAAATGTTTACAATATTGTTCATGATTTAGTATAATGAATTAACAATGGTTAATATACCAAAAATTTCATATATAAATATAGATAATTAACTGTCTTATATTATGGATTAAATTTATTATATAATCTCTATCTTTAAGTGAAAAAACATTATCATTATAAGTAATAAATATTTGATTACACAGTAAATAAGGAGTTTTTTAACAGAAAACAAAAAACAATTTTTTTTTGTATTTCAGAAAAGCTGTTCTGGAGATTTTATTCAATATTACGCATAAACATGCGTCAAAATAGACGATACGTACTTTATACTTTTTTTTAGTAGCTAACTACACTCTTTCCTTTTCGTATATCTAAGTAGGTACGCTGCAGAGCACACATCCACATTTTTGAAACCAAATTTAACAACATTTATACTTGGCGGGACTCGAACCCGCGCATCTTAGAAACCGTCCCAACTTTCCAGATCGTCGTATTTCTTATACATTTGTTACAATTTAGTTTTGTTTTCTTTCTTTTAAACTATTATGGCGCAGAAGGGCTTCATCTGACTGTACACGCGATGGTTATAGGATGATCGATCTTCACTCGGGGAAATAATTTTACTAAAATACTTTTTTTCTGTTCTGGTATGGCAGTGTGTGATGTCGCGAGCGATTCACATGGAATGTAGAGAACGGAGCGTCTTGAGACTAGGTTCTCTCTGTTTACCCGGCTATGTAGGAATATACGTAAAAGTAATAAAAAAATATATACTTAGTGTATGTTAAACACAATCTGTATCTACTCAATTATTTTGTGTCTAACCGAAGTGCCTAAAAATGTAAAAACAATCTTGAGTCTATTTGAATGTTTTTTGTATTGAAAGTTATAATTTTCAATAGGGCAAAGTAAGATAAAAAATAAAAATATCTACAAAATTGTGGTTTATGGCTTTCCAACCACAACCTGAGAATTGCGTCAATATGGTTTTATCAGTAGAAAAATGAAAAGTTAATAATTTTTGTGGAATTCAATTCTACATTTTTACCAATTGAAAGCTATGCATAATAATAAAAATATTGTTTTTACTACAACCGAATTTAAAAATTGTAACGTACATATATATTAGGGTTCTATCACACATACTATTGAAAATGAGTATTCTCTAATCATTTCAATATCTGTTTCAGGACGAGGAAAACAGAAGAAGATAATGCAGCGAATTCTACCTCTTTTTATATTGCCTTTTGTAATACAGTCTACAATAGTTCCTCTTTTCCTTGGCTTGCTCAAATTTATGTTGTTCAAGTCTTTGATGATAGGAAAATTGGCACTAGTTCTTATTATTATAAATGCTTTTAGAAATAGTAATTCTTTTAAAGCAAGACAAGATGAAAGTATAGCGAATATACATTACGGTTACTACGGAAACGGAATGGAAGAGTACGGCTCTTATTTTAATTCATGAGCTCCCAGTAACTTTAATTTCAAAAAGGCCAAAGTTAATATTCAAGAATAGTTTAATTACTACTTATATATTATTGTATTTTGTACCCTAAGCAAAAATAATATGTATGTTTTTTTATTTAAATTTTTTAATAATCGCAGTGAAGCCAAACGAAATTTCAGTATTATTTTTTACTTAAGAGGAATATAGGAATGATTGAAAAGATTTTGTAGGTTTTGTTGCTGTGAAGGTATTTGCAATTGAAATATTACACTTTACAACTTATCTCAAATCAATAAAATTGTTATTTCGGTTTACATATGCAAAATGTATTTACGAGAATCCACTCCTCCAATTAAAATTAATGTGGTGGACCATGAAAGGCTACTTTAACAAATAAATTATATTTACTTCATAAATGATATAAATAAATGATTAAGTATAACTTTGTTTTATTATGTAACATTTAAACTTTTTTATCATTATTTATTAAATTCAAGTTGAATTAAGCTCTGCTAAGAACAAGAGGTCCAAAGAAGGCCGATATAAATGATTAGTAATTTGTCTGCTAATTAGTGTTCTGACAATCAAAATATTTGCATCAAATAAAACTACATAAAAAGCTGTGCATTAAAATAAAATATTTAATATTTATTATTAATAATCACATATATATATATATATATATCTATGGCGCTACAGCCCAGGGTGGGCCTTGGCCTGATCCAGAATATCTCTCCAACCGGAACGGTTCTTGGCTCGCTGCTTCCAGCCTCGGATGCCAATTGTCTGTAGGTCTTGCTCGGCACCATCAAACCAGCGCAACTTTGGTCGGCCACGGTTTCTACGACCATCAGGTTTTGAGTATAGAAGACGTTTAGGTGTTCGAGTGTCTTCCATACGCTCCACGTGTCCTAGCCAACGAAGACGGTTACTTTTAATTACTTTAACGATAGTTGGTTCGTTAAAGAGATGGTAAAGCTCGTGGTTGTGTCTAGTCCGCCAGATGTTATTCTCAAACACAGCCCCAAAAATACGCCTTAGAATTTTTCTTTCAAACACCAACAACATATGTTCACTGCTTTTACTCAGCACCCACGTTTCAGAGCCGTAGGTGAGTACTGGTCGTAGCAAGGTCTTATACAGGAAGATTTTCGTGTCGGAAATATCTTAGAAGACTGAAGTAGCACCTATTGGCAGCCACAATTCTTTGATTGATTTCTCTAGATATTTCGTTCTTGTTTGTGATAGTAGATCCTAGATACACGAAATCCTCCACTACAGCAAAGGTCTCGTTGCCTACTAATCTGTCTTGTTGTTGAGTTGTCTCATTCCTTGAGGCTTTGAGGTATTTTGTTTTAGAGACATTAACTTGGAGGCCTGCCTGTCTCGAGGTGTGTTCCAGAGCTAGATATTAATAATCACATATAAACACATAAAATAATCAACGAAACGTACTTATTTTTTACAACACTATCGTAAAACTAAGAATGTATCGGTACAAACGTTTTAAAAATTATATTAATGAGTATTATATTGATAAGAAATAAATTGCCTATAAGATAAAATAATAATAAAAATATTATAAAAAAATGTTTGTACAAAAAATGTTTGTTTCGTTTAACGTTTCGGTTTACGCGGCGTAAAAATTTGCTGTTATCAAATTTCCCTAACGCGTCAATAGAAAAAAATCTTCAGAAACAAAAAGATAAAAATATTTCGCAAAAACAAAGTTAACACACAATAATTAAGGAGACTTCTGGAAATGTGTACTCATTTGTCAAATATGAAATCATGGAACATGTTTTATTTAGTGTTAAATGAAGATTAGAGTGATTCACGCGGAAGAGGAAAATAAAAAAAATAATATATCATACTAGTACAGTTTTCTAATGCACGAACGCATAAAACATTTACTTAAAAAATAATATTATTACAATAAGTAAGACATTTACGTTTCTGTAAATAATGAGTTTTATTAGCCGACTTCAAAAAAAGAGAAGGTTCTCATTGGACTGTTTTTGTTAGGCGTACCTCGTAATTTTTACTGGGTGAACCAAGTTTGATTACTCTTTTTTATATGATGCCTTTGATGACTAAATCAATTCATTTAAATTTAGTCAAGATCTGAAAAGTAATTTTAAAGTTTTTTGTAATAATTTTCTTTTCAGTACATTTTATTTAAAGTCCATTTTTTTGTTAACATCTTAATTATAAAATAATTATTTACTTGATTGGAAAGCGGACCCACAACGAATCATATTTACAGCCAAAACCCGCTCCATGATGACCTTATGTCAAGCCATATATATTTTAGCTTCACGCTGTATCCCGCATATAGCATGGTAGGCAGAGGGAACATAGGAAGGAGGGAACCTAGCGTTAAGACTTTCCGCCGAATTGAAGCATTGCGTGCTAAGTGGCGGAACTCAACCCCGCGCTTTACCTTGTTACCAAACCAAGCAAAAAAAATACTAAACTTTTACATTTTTTTGGAGTGGGAATCGAACCCACAACTATATATGGCATAAAATATACCTATTTGTTTACTAATACTGTACTTTAAAGTTAAATTGTATTTTTTTTTCAAACTATTCTTAAATAATTGCGTGAGAATAATAATGTAAGTTGATTCTGCACATTGGCCTACATAGCTAGGAAATTGTCAGTCATCTAGTTTACCGTACTGTAACGTTTTCATTACTGTCATCTATGAGCTCGTATTTAAATTGGATCGTACCATCACATAGACTACTTTATCTGCTTAGAATCCGTTGTAAATGAAAAGAAAAAAATATTGTAGGTATTTATAAATTGAATTTAGAATTTACATACCTATATGAATATGCAGAATATTTTATATTAACATAGAAGTTATTATTTATAATTCTTCTAATAGATTACTTAATAACACAAAAAACTTCATGAATTTGGTTATAAAACTAAAAACTAAACTTTATTTCAGTGTAATACTATGTAATTGTAATAAACGAAAAAACGTTTCAATAAAATAAGATTCACTCTTTTACCGCATAACAGTGTTTGTAAAAACACGCCATTTTTATATCTAAAAAAGAAGTAAATTAATTTCACCTTATTATTAATTTAACCTAAATCCATTTATAAAAATTTAGGATATCAACACCGTGTGTGTGGTGCTGTGGGGTTAAGTTCCGCTACTCAACACGCAATGCCTCAATTCGGCGGAAAGGGGGGAAAGGAATTGTTAAAAGAGAATGGAGTGTCTTAACACTAGGTTCTCTGGTTCCCTCTGCCTACCCTGCTATATGCGGGTTACAACGTGAAGTTAAAAAAAATTGAGAACCTACTAAATATCAACAAATGTGCGATCGACACCTAATTATTTGCCTTAATGATAGATTTTGGTTAATTTTAATATTATCAAATTTATTTATATAACATAAAATCTATTAAGAAAAAGAGAAAATATATATTTTTTTAATTACTTAACACAATGTTTTCTTAAATATATATATATTGAAATCACAATAAAATCTAAAATTATTAAATTATATGATTCTTTTGAAATATATGACTTTCTATTAAATATGTAGACAGGCATATAAATCATTTTTGCTATAAATTTAGCTTTCTACGAGAAATGAACAAGCCCACTTTCATTACACCTGTTGAAAACAATTACACATTATGTTATACGTTATCATAGTGCTGTCGGGAAAAGTCTGCCTCTACTAACACCGGTTATGAGTTCAACTCAGAACAGTGTATTCAAAAATAATTTTATTTTCCATTTGTAAACAAAATACTTTATATGTATGTAAAAATTTTTTCCCTAATTTATATCTTAACTATATTAATAATATAAAAGATACATATACCAAATTAAAGAGCATAAATCATAAAAATGATACGATATTGTATTTAAAATTAGCAAATAAATATTGAACGTCAGTCGTTAGCAAAAACAATACATTTGAGTATAATATTCTTATTTAAATTTTACCAATTCAACAACCAACAATAATATACTTTTTAAAATAATAAAACCTGAAATAATCTACAAAAAATACGTTGGTGAAGCTTGTTATGACAATATTTATTTTATTACATAAAAGGAATGTTCAGAATAATAAAATGTACATATGTTATCTAACCACTGATGCAATCAGTAATATTTAAGCATATCTAAAAATAAAAATAATTTATTTTGCAATACAATTTCAAAATAATGGGTAAAGTATATAAAAATCTATTTTCAATCACTTATTAAACTTTACACGGTAAGTTATGTAATACTGCCTTTCAAATCAATTTGAATATTAAATTTTAATTTTTTATGATATTAATAAATTGAATTGAAAATGTTACATCATGATTGTTAAAATTATTTTTACCATCAAAATGGCATTAATTTTACGTAATAGATTACGAATAAATAGATATAATAGGTTGAAATTTTTCATTGCACTGGGGATTTTTGTGCAGAAATTAGAGGAAATTTGCATTTCTTTATTGATGTTGCTGACATAGAATTCATACAGACCACCTGTAAAGCTACGCTTGGTAATGGGAAAGACAAGCCATAACATTACGACTAAATCTAATGCGAAAGCGAATTCCACAAGAGGTCTCAGAAATGCTTTATACATAAAAGAACTACGGCGGCGCCTCCACATAAGGCCTTGCCGACATCGTACCATTGGGTGGCGAAAATCAATGTCAAACATTGTTGGATAATCAAATTGGATAAACGAAAATATTTTCAAATATATATACTTCTCTAGGTGGAGTTTGAATATGATCAACTCATGCATAGTCTCACTGAACTAGGCATCACGATGTCGTCTTAGCGTTCGTTATTAATACAATTATTATTTTAGTTAAACTGAAAAAAAAATATATATTCTTATTAAATATTACTGTTTTAAACAATTATATTCCTACTTCGAGTAGGTTCATGATGTTATCAGATATTCCTAATAAGTATTATTTAAAATGATGGATTTGATATCGGAATACATTATAATAATGGAATAAGGCTGTTCGAGTTGCTTGTGCTTGGTTATGAATGTGAACGTTTTTTTTAAGACTATTACGTTATAAAGTAGATAGTATATATGTACAAAAATAATAATCTATATATAAATACGTGAAGCAAAAACTTTGTACCCCTTTTTACGAAAACTACGCGGACGGAGGAGCATGAAACTTGGCACACTTATAGTTTATATAGAGAAGGAGTGCAGAATGACAATATTTTTTTAAAATAATGCATAGAAAGTATATTAAATTAATAAAATAAATGTTACACACACTACCATGATTTGACATACATGTTTATATAAAGTGACATATACGTTGCTAAAGACAACGCGTTGTTAACGCGTCAACGGGGACACTAGTAATAAATAAATAATCTACTTAAATAAATCTATTTAAAGATATTGCAACAGCTAGTAATAAACTCCCCGATTTTATATCTATGTTTTAAGTTAAGGAAAATATTCATTTATCCACAACACGTCAAGACACTAGAAAATATCATCACAGCATTTACTAAGATAACTTCGCAGTTCGAGTTATCAATATATTATCAATTGAGTACTTGAGACAATGTCGGAATTAAAGATTTCTTATTATTTAAAATACTGTATATGTACCACAGTTCTATACTCCGTAATATACCAATAAAAAAAATTCTATAGGTACTTTTATTCACGTACGTAAATGGCCTTTGCTTCAAATATAAGTGTTAATTCTTAACACTACAATAACTAATCGGTATTTACGGTTAGAGCAAACGACTTGTGTAAATAAAATATTGATTTTTATTAAAGGTTACAGCAATAAGGTATCCCCCTCCATACTACGTTGCTCGTTTGACTTTCGGTAAATTCAGTTCACAGAGTTTGCTAGTGAAAATGCAACAGTGTCGTAACTAAATTGCGCATGTATTTGGTTTCTTTTATATTGTTATTTTTATCACACTGTGTAGTGGTTAGTGCCATGAACGCTTAAGACTATTATCACGTTTTAGCGACTATAAAGAACCCTATTTGTTTGTAGTGAAAGTGATATAAGGTTTGTATTTTTATATAATTAATATACATTTTTAGATGCTTATCATTAGACTTAATGACGTTTATGTCTTGTTATATATTTAAATATTCTGTAATTATTTTATAACTACATCTTATTAGAAATTTAAAACGATTTAAAATTAAAATAGATTTTTTTTTATTCTTTTAATTATTATAATTAAATTAAGGCGAAAGTTATTATTAAAGGTCTGTTTATCTAATATTAACCTTTTTTAATAGGTTTTAGAAATCACAAATATTATTGCATTGTCTTAAATATTCTGGAATAATATGTAGTTGTCTAAAAAAGTTAATAATGTTATAAATACGAAAGTTCTTGAGGGTGGTTGGATGCGTGTTGCTCCTTCACGCAAAAAACGACTAAACAGATCTAAATATAATAACATACAAGCTGCAATTTTTAATAAATTGACTAACGTAATTGGACTATAATATATCTTTACTATAATAAGTAGTAAAAAATGTATGTCTGTACGATGATGATATTTATGAATAGTTAAGATTTTAAAGAAAATCATTTTCAAATTATTATGAAAACTCAAATTGTGTTGGCCTTAACTAAATATAAGTCGGACCACATCAGACGAGCTATCATATTAAAAAGAGCCATTAAAATTGGTTCATTCAGTAAAAGTTTATGCGGTAATAGATACACAAAAAAAACAATCCAAATCAGTACCTTCTCCTTTCTATAAAAATCAGTATAGGGTGATGAAAATTAGTTTAGGGCACACCGTAAATTAATTTTTCATCAGTGTGATTTTCATTTCTATGACTCACCCTCAGGTGAATGACACAGTCATAGAATATGAATCTATTATTTTTAAATCTTTCTCTATCTGTTTGTACGCGCACATCTTTGTACTTATTGGACGGATTTGAATGCAAATTAAGCAAGATTAATTGATGTTATTCAATAATATTTTGAAAAATGGAGCACCTGAGCCATAATAAACCAGATGTGAAGTGAAGTGAAGATTTATAACAATCGAAGATCTAGAACCTTTAATGAAGAACCATAACAATTTAGCTAAACTATATGATATAAGGAAAGGCCACCTTAACCAATGTGATTTACCGTGACATACAAACCGTTGACATACAAAAATTTTAGATCTGGATCATTCAATGAAAACTGCTTATAATAGTATAGCAAAACAAAGAAATAACGAAGTTTCTTATGTGCAAAAATTGTCAAACTTGATGAGCTACGATACGATACACGATAATTATGAGATACGCTACTCGGGGGAATTATATCATAATAAAAACTCTGAATTGAAGCCCGATTTTCGATGAAAACGCTTAATTATCATTTGAGTCACAACAAGTTTTTACTATCAGCACATCTAAATAAAAAGTCTCTCGACAAAATAGAATCCGTTTTTATTTTTTTTTAACGTTAAAGGGCCTCTGCCACAAAATCCAACTAGGCTACTGCGTTACCATTTGACGTCACGACAAGCGACTTGCGTACCCTACATACTTTACATACTTTCGCTCGTTTCGCTCGCGACTCCCAATAAATTTATTTTTATTTCTAACAATAGCTAATTAAAATGGTTAAAAAATATTGTCATGTGCCTGCTGTAGTAATAAAGGACCCTAAAAATAGAAATAAAAATTATGAAAAGACCTTTCTTAAAATACTTTCATAGCCCCAAATCACGTTTTTGTTGTAAAGACCTATTCGACGTAAGTTTTTTTAGAATATCAACGTCTAAAAATAATAAAAAATATTTATTTTTGATATTAAAAACATAACCACAAATTGTATGTATGGTAGTGAAAGCAGGGCAGGTCAGAATTTTTTTTTGTATTGATTTTTATACCACCTAATTTATATAGATATATTACTATATCGAATAATAAAATTATCAATCTTCATAATTATTTAATAAAACGAATTTACTTTTATTTTCACTTTATAATAAAACTTACCTATTTAACTTTTGCAGACCAATAACCACAATTAACTACATTGCAGATACCTTGCCCTTGGCCTTACTTATCGTATCTGTTGTTTCTGTTATACCTATGTAACTTCTATAGTGAGATTACGACATAAATAAAAAACCAGAATATACATAAATGTTCTTACAATCTGACAATATGTGTTTAGCTTAAGCTTGCATTGTTATTATATAAAATAAACATTTACGGTTTTCCCACCAAACCTAATAATCCTAAATGATAATTGCTTTTCAGTGCTGTGAAATATCAATTACACTCAAGCGAGAAGCAATATTATTATAAAATGTAGTGATTACATAATATAGTTTCACAAATCTATTGGCCATCTGGTACGATATTATTTTAAAAGTACGCAACAAGTGATAAAAATAATAGTGAATGTAACATAAATTAAAAGTCATCAAATAAATTTGTTAAAAACTGTCCAAAAGGGATTTTTTTAATTCATACAGTTTAAGATAATGTGGCTAATTCCAGATAATATTATGACGTAGTCCATTACACTTTACACTGAGTGTTACTTGTTATAACATACATATTCGGGGTAACGTTTATGAAGTCCTTAGAAATTTAACGTACCTGTGTAATATTCTATACCAACATATGGTATAGACTTAACAGACACTTAACCAAGTCTCCCATTATAGTAATATTAATATTTTATAATTTTACTAACCTCATATATTTTATATTTGCATATAACATGGATATAATAACGTCAAGTAGACTCATGTCACAAGGACATGACATCCTTTCTGATCGCAACCAGTTTAGAATAGGCAGCAGAACAAGGAAAAACTCGGCTTTTCTTTTGACTCGAGATTTACTTAAAGTACCTACCTACATTATTTGCAATAAAGACTAGTAGAGCTCCTTGTTGTTATTAGATACGTGCAGGATAAATTTATTTGATAGAATAGTCGAATCGCGATAAATTTTATAGTATAGGGAGCCTTAGAGCAGAAAAAAAAATGTTTAAATCGACAGAAATCAACATACAATAGGTAATCAAAATGTAGATTTATGCTGTACGATCATATTTAACGTTACAGCAGATCTTTTAAAGATAAGATAATCATAATAATATGCAAGACTGCAAGTCACGCTATAAGTTCACCGCTAAATACTGGCAAACATATAACGTGGTTTTTCAAGATCTCGGTCAAATGACCGAAACCTCGATTGAGGACTTTGGATTGAGTAGTAATCAGATAGAATAAATAAGGCAAAACCAAGACGTTATTGGTATGAATTTTGTCTCTAAATAATTTAGTCCTAATAGTTCTCTTCCCTTCTTGTTCTTTTTTTTAACTATAAATTTTTAATTACACAAAATATATCTTTTAGTAAATGTCCTAACACGGTTTGTATGAACATTAGCAAGTGCCTAAACATAAGCAAATTTCATTCACGTTTTCTTAGATTTAGATCTCTATGTAATATTTTATTTATAACTCATTATATTTACGAAGCTTCATGATTTATATAGCAGAGTAGTCAGGGAGAACCTAGGGTCAAGACATTCCGTTCGCCGATAATTGTTATAACTTTATAACAATCATCTACTACTAACCAATTTTAATTAATTTTCATACAAGCTTCACTTTCGCTGTTGTATTACGTAGTGCATTCTTTTTAATATTTAATTGTAGTCTTTGAACCATTGCCAAAAAAAACTGCTTGTGCTTTAAGGAAAGCACTCACTATTAAAAAGTTACTTAATGATAAAGCAGTTCAAGAGCACTAGTAATTAATTTAACAATTCAATTCCAAAAGTAACAGCATTTTGAAACGTTAAAGAATTGTTTTGCGTGATCTTAAATTTTTATTTGAAAATATTCCGCCACTCAACTCCGCCAGTGTGAATCTAGTAGTGCTTTTAAATGTAAACAACGTTATCTATTATAATGGCAAAACATTATCATTATAATAATATTAATGATTGTGATAAATATAAATTACCTATATTATCTATATATAAATACGTGAAGCAAAAACTTTGAATCCCTTTTTACGAAAATTACGCGGACGGAGGAGCATGAAATGTGGCACACTTAAAGTTTATAAAGAAGGAGTGCAGAATGCTAACATTTTTTTAAAATAATGCATAAAAAGTATATTAAATTAACAAATTAAATATTACACTCACTACTATGGTTTAACGTCCATGTTTATATAAAGTGACATATACATACATTGCTAGTCAACACGTTTTTAACTCGTACTCGTAATAATTAATGTTTATAAACTAAGCGACTAAATAATTATAATAACAATTAACAAAAACGTTTTTTTCTATGAATCTTGATTTTTTTGTCATAATGCGATTTTTTTATATAAATTAGATTTAACTACAAGACAATAAATTCATTTAAAAAATATCTATATGCTCTTTACAGATGACATCAAAAACTTTAAGATGGTTGCTCGGTAACAAACTCCTCATAATCTTTGCGGTTTTAGCGTTTTGTTTACTTATATCTACAATGGTATTAGCCGCTCAAAATGTGAAATTAAAACGCACAGCAAAACTAAATGACAGGACCAAAATCGCAGACAAACTTATCTATACTACACAATCTGCCACCAATTTTCAAGTAAGTAATTTATTATAACATATTTTATATAAAAAACAGTAATTTAAACATACCCAAAATAAATTTCTATTATTTAAGTGATTGAAAGAAAACCTTGTTTATAACGCCTTCGTCGGTAATGTTAACATTTATTTAATAATAATTAGCTTTATTTATACTGCAGTGCAACTACGGACCATGATGATAAAGTTAATAATACACTCAACCGACTATTGGTTTTTTTCGACTGTGTAGTATGCTGTTGGCCCTATTGGCCTCGACAGCGTCACCGGGTTTTGTGGGGGGCGGAGCTTGAAGAGCTCTGACCCTGGCTTGGCCTCCTCGGGAGGAGGACCATCAACTTAGAACTGCAGTGTCACAGGGGCGCCTCCTGCGAGGCCGAACCTCGGCTTGCGAACACTGCTTGTAGTGGGGGACTTTGCTTTCGCTCGGACCGAGCTTAAGCCTACGGGGTAGGGCGTTTAATGCCCTGTTGGATTTTAGTGGCTTGACCCGGTCGCACCGAGGCGTGATCGAGCCGTAGAAAAGTAAGGACCTCGTCTCCACCGGCGGGGACGGTGTTGTGTCGTGTGCGTCTGCGAGTGTGTTGGATCCTACCTGTATGTTGCGGATCGTTCGCGAGAGTATTGGCGTCCTTCGACTATTGGTTAATCCGTCAGTCGGTCTCGTATATTTTATCAAATAATTAATAAAAATATGAATATATTTTTATATAACTACAACAACGTATTATTTTACTTTATGCGTCTCCTGTAGAAAGTTTTAGTTATCTGAATCCCGCATAGTAGGTTAGACAGAAGAAGATTGTCAAGACTATCCTGGATCGAGTCAGCAAGCAATCGCGTTTACAGTTAGTTGCCGCTGACTATGCTGTGACAGTCTCTTGAACATATTATATGTCCAATTTACAAATAAACTGCAAAATTCTTGTTTCGTTTGATTTGAAAACAGCCCTAAGCGATGAATTAGTGTAAAACACTTCACTTATTATATATTTATATATTTTTTTACAGACCGATTATAACAGGCTCCCAAAATATGTTAAGCCAACAAATTACAAGCTGACATTATGGCCTAACATTTTAGAAAAAACATTTCAAGGAAATGTTACAATAAATTTTCAAGTACTACAGCCAGCTAAAATTGTATCTTTACATTCTAAAGATTTGACTATACGTTGTGTAACATTAACAAGTGAATATAACCAAAGTATATCAATTGCATCTACGGTTCTTTTAACTGCCGTAGAAACGCTACAAATAAATCTGGTGAATAAAATAAAACCCAATATTTACTATCAAATTCACATTTCATTTTCTGGAAGGTTAGATAAAGGAATTGTTGGATTTTATGAAAGTACCACGCGTAACGGAAAGTAAGTATTATATCCGAAAAATATATTATTTGATTTTTTAGTTTTAGGGCACTGTAATACCTTATCTACCAATATGATATAATATTATGATCGTTGACACGTAAAAAGTAGATTAAAGATTAATCCACATATAACTGACTGTTAATCTATGTGTAAATTGGCTTTCTATATTTTTACTTGAGTCTAAGATGTATCAAGGTTTTTAAGGCAAATAAAATGATCCAGTTCTTTAGGCTACATTAATTTATTTTTTGCGTAAGAAGAGCTAAAGATGGAATTTGCGAAATAATTTCATAAATGTACAGTTCTAATTTATTATCTGGAGTGGAGTTTAGCAATTGTGACTTTGACAGATGACAAGTAAAAAATCTGTAATCTCATATTTTTGTTTGTTACTTAATGTTACTTTCGAATATTGAAAACAAATTTATGAAGTATCTTTAACTCACTTAAAATAAACTAAATATGTTATTTCTATGATTTCTAAATATCTTTCATATACTAAACGCTTAACCAATTTTAGTGTGTATCAAATTAACCGCAATAAATCTGTAAATTTTGTAAAAATAATGGAAAATTCTAATAAAATAAAATTATGTGAAAGATTGTCACCTTCTGTTCGTCCTGTACATTATGATTTGTTCTTAAATCCTGATTTAAAGTCTGGTTTATTTGATGGAGTAGTAAGAATAGATGTAAATGTTAGGGAAGAGAAAAATTTTTTAGCTCTGCACACAAAATTTTTGGATATAGAAAAAATCCAAATGTTTAGAAACGATAACAAAATATCTATGTCAAAATATTTAGAAATAAAATCTTTGGAACAATTGCAAATTCAATTTGATGACCAAATTACTCCAGGCCATTACCAGTTACATATAAAGTTTCGAGGCAATCTAACACGTAACATCGTTGGGTTTTATTTATCATATTTGAAAAATAAGAGGTAGTTTAATATTTTTAAATTGGTAAGTATTATTTTTGAATTTTCATGTCTTTAATGTAAATCTACTCCTTCAGCACAATGGTAGCAAGTAAATTCCAGCCAACTTATGCTCGCCAGGCATTTCCATGCTTTGATGAACCTGAATTTAAAGCAACATATGACATTACCTTGGTCAAGCCTTTGGATTATATAGCACTTTCTAACATGAATGTAAGATAATTTGTTCAGGTAATTTGCTAATTCGTTGAAATAAACATGACTTAGTAATATAAAACTTTTACTAATGAGCTTTCTATTATAATTTTTATAAACTGCTATGAACATTTTGTTTTGTTTTTTTTTTTAATTTTAAACTGCCTTGCTTTATATGTACATTTCATCGTATAGGAAATATCAAAAGTCAAGGATATGGATTCTAATACTGAAGCAGTCAGATTTGCCACAAGTGTACCAATGTCAACATACTTAGCATGTTTTGTCATATGCAACTTTGATCACAAACAAAATGAAATTGATACAAGTGGAATTGGAACAAGTTTCATATTGAGATCATATGCGCAAAAAGATCAAATGCACAAAATTGAATTTGCCCAAGATATTGGAAAGAGGGTTACAGAATTTTATATAAAGTATTATGAAGTACCTTTTCCATTGCCAAAATTAGGTATGCAACTAAACTAAATAAAAAACTTTACCTAAAGTTTTTTGTTTGTATAGGTTTTTTAATAATACTAGATATTATTAGATATTATTCATTCATATGCATATAATATATTTTTGTCACTAATTATACCACATATGATGAATTAAATTTTCAACATTGTTCTATATGGTTACAATATAGAACACCAGATGATATAAATTTATACAGACTACTTATTGTTGTTATCATGAATGTTCTACAATTTTTATTAAGAATGGCATAGATTGTAGACTGAGTTATAAATATGACTATAAAAATATATTTTCAGATATGATTGCAATTCCTGATTATGTGTCAGGTGCTACTGAACACTGGGGCCTAATCACATATAGAGAAACTTCCTTTTTAATAGATGAAGCTACAGCATCTTCCAGAAACAAAATCAGTGTAGCCAACACGGTGGCTCATGAACTAGCTCATATGTGGTTTGGAAACTTAGGTTGGTACATACAATATTTTAGCTTTTTTTTTCATTTTCATACATTTTTTAACAATCATTCTCCCAGCTTATATTACATTATGAGCTACCTGACAGTGGGCAACTATTAGGTAGTTTATACAATCATCTATTGTATAAACTACCTAATAGTTGCCCACAACTGTCTGATATTTTTTATGTACTGTAACTTTGACTGAAAAATATTAAATTTAATTTTCTTACTCTAACTTATAAAATTTAATAAAATTTTCCTGCAAGAAATATTTGAGAAACCCCTTTTTACTGCTCCGCATAGACTGCTATGCATTATCTATCAGTCAATTGTTGAGTAATGAAAGGGCTTTACATATATTAATGTGCTCCTAGTGAGACCAATATTCATTATCCACCCTTACCATCTATGTCAAAAATATATATTTCACTCTATGATTAATACATTTTGTTGAGATGTTAAGGAAACAGAATCAAAAAGGTTACTTTTTCTCTAGTAGTAATCTCTTCCAGGCCATCTTTCTTGATTTAATAAAAAAATGATCTGATATAGTATCTTATAAAGTACTTTATTTTTCTATATAAAATACAGTACATTCTAAGATAGTGATTTTAGCATAAATCTGTGTTAAAAGTATACCTATATTATTTCAGTAACAATGAAATGGTGGGATGAAGTGTGGCTGAATGAGGGATTTGCATCATACATGCAAGTTAAATCCTTGAATGCTATAGAGCCTTCCTGGACAATGGTAAGGTTATTTTATACTTTATGTTACAAATTAGTTTCAAAGTGAATAAAATATATATTTATTGTGTTATGGAAAAAGAAGGCAGTTTTAGCCAACTTATATCCTAAATATGAACATGAAATTTAAATGTAAAAAATATGTTTTTTCTTGACAGTTAGATCAATTTCTGACTAAGACGCTACATTCAGTGCTAGTCACTGACGCCAGTCATTCTAGTCATCCTATAGTTCAAACAGTTGAAACACCTGACCAAATAACTGCCATTTTTGACTCTATATCATATAATAAAGTAAGTATTATAATATTAAATACTTTATAACATTGACTGCCTTTTCTGTGGTTCTTAATCTAGATATTTACTAAAATAACAGTTTTATTAAATTTTCCCTAAACTGTCAAATTGATGAAATATAATATATACTAGCTTTCCGCCCGCGGCTTCGCCCGCGTGGAATTCGGTTATATCGCGCGACGTGTAAGGAGTAGCCTATAGTCTTTCCCAAGGTCTAGACTATGTGTCAAAAAAAATTATAAAAAATAAAAATATTCTTTTTTATAAAAAATTTTTTGCGATAAAAAATATCCTATGTTCTTTCCCAAGTTCAGTTCTACCTTTATACCGAATTTCATCAAAATCAGTTCAGTGGTTTAGGCGTGAAAGCGTAACAGACAGACAGACAGAGTTACTTTCGCATTTATAATATAAGTAAGGATATTCTAAAAATGCTCATTTGAATTTGTAATTTCTAATAACAGGGTGCTTCAGTGTTAAGAATGTTAGAAGGTTTCATTGGTGAAGAAAACTTTCGTAAAGGAGTTTCAGATTATTTAAAGAAATATAAATTTGGAAACACAATAACTAAAGACTTACTATTGTGCTTGGAGCCATATTTTAAAAAAGATCAACCAAATTTAAATTTATTGTAAGTATTGCCATCATTATATGACTAGAATACAAAAAGATATTGCTTATCAGTGTTATTGAACAAATTTAAAAATAACAAAATTTTAGTTATTTGCTATATTAAATATTTTTATGAGTTTTGTGTACTATAATTAGTCAAACGGGAACGGAGTGTCTTAACACTAGGTTCTCAGGTTCTCTCTGTACTCTGTACCCCCATATCCTGCTATATACGGGATACAGTGTGAAGCTAAAAACAAAATAATTAATCAAAACATTTTTTTAATTTCTATGCTGTATACCTTTTTTTTTGTATTTCAGGTACATAATGGATACATGGACGAAACAAATGGGATACCCTCTAATAAACATACAGCCGGGCGACAAAGATAATACATACATCATCACTCAGAAAAGATTTTTAATTGATTCTAAAGCATCAACAGAAAAACAGTCTGAATATGGGTAAACAATAGAATATGTGACAAATTACGATTACTGTGTTTCTCTTCCATTTACTAACAAATTAGCATAAAACTACTGTCCCAATCATTTGGGAAGTAAGATAGCATGTCCCGAAATTTCTATGAGAATGGTTACAACGGGAGGGGTTTTATGTTTTACAGTAGCAGCTAAAAACGGAATTAGTCTGACTATCGAAAAATAAAAAGAAATTAATTCTAATTAATTTGTACATTTCTGTTTACAGATATCGGTGGTTTGTTCCAATCACTTATAAAACAAATAGAGGTATAAAAGAATCTATCTTGTGGTTCCCAGATAATAGTGATAATGGTTAGTATAATTGTAATAATTAAATTATTTCTTTTTAATCAAAATAAAATATGCTTTATTCAAAAATTAGGTTTACAAATAATTTAAATTCGGTAGAAGTAGGAGCGGGAGATTTACCAGTGAAATAATCTAATAAGAGATTTCAGTCTATCTAGAATTATCATCAGTTCATTTCGAAAGCGGATTTAGTAGGATCTTTTCAAATTTTTGGTTAAATAGAGAGGAGTGCGAATAATGGAGGCGATTATTAATGAATTAAGAGTCCCTTGGTCCTACATTTGCGTCTCCAGTTTCAAACCACAAACACCATGTTAAGGATAAGGATATTCTTCGCTGCTGTAAACATAACTTTAAAAGTAATTAAATGGTTCCTTCCATTCAAAATTTAATTCGTTAAGTTTCATTCTGCAATTCCTGTTATTAGAGAAAAAATCAGTACGCAGTGAGATGTCTTTAGCTATTATCTCACTAGTTCACGGAATTTGGAAGAAATATACAATTAAAATTAATTCTTTTATTTTCAGTGACGTTATCTGTGGAGGAAGGAGAAAAATGGTTGAAAATTAATAACAATCAAGTAGGTTACTATAGAGTGAATTATACAGCCAAAATGTGGGAAGACTTGACAGAGCAACTGAAAAATAATAACAAACAGGTTAAAATAGTATTAAATATGTAGATAGGTAGTATGTAAATATGGAGAATGACACTACGTTCTCACTGCCAACTCTCAACTTTCTCTTTGGAAAAAGCGTGAACCTAAAAAAATAGTTTATTTTAGGACAGTGTGTTTGGTTGTTTCTTATAAACAACGTCAAAAGATTTCTTACCTTTTTTCACCACACATCTGTTACATGTATATATAAATAAACAATTTTATAGGGTATTTTTTAAATCTGTTTTACACTTTACTTATATAGACAAGAATATAGCCACAACTGCATTCACCTTTTTAGACACGTTAAAGTAAGAACAAAAATAAAGTAAGAAAAAAATCGGGTTAACCCATTAATAAAGCTGAAACGTGAACCTAAAAAAACATCTAATCAGTCAGTCATTTAAGCCAAATATATAAATTATTAGATCAAACATCAAACAAAAAAATAACCAAAAAAAGCTTCACGTTTTATCCCGCACCGCAGGGTAGACGGAGAGAATACACTCCGTTTGCCGCTTTCCGCCCGAATTCGAGACAATAGCGGAACTCATCTTTGCACTTTGTCTTACCAGAGCGAAGAGATAGCTTAATAAATGTGATCTATCCCCTAATTAGGAATCGAACTCACAAACGATTGTTTGTGGATTGGATTAAAATATGAAAACGCAATTGTCTTTATAGTCAGATGCTGTCCAACTGCGCCTCAATGACATTTTAATACTTATCGTTAAATTATAGTCAATATAATAATAAGTTCAAGCTATATTACTGTACTGTACTTTTTAGCGGTTTGTGCAAAAAAAGTAATATACATTCATCTATCCATCCACACAAACTCTCGCTTTTATAATATACGACTATATGCAGAAAGTTACCATCATTGGTTTGCTGGACTTCAGTAACGCTTTTAACATGGTGGATACTGATATCCTTGTTGGTGTTTTGCGGACGGAAAATGTCTCTTCTGAGGCCACGGAGTGGTTCAGAACTGATTTATCTGATAGGCCACAATACGTCCAAACTAATGACAAATCCTCTTCCTTTTGCTCTCCTTCTGTTGGTGTTCCCCAGGGCGGTGTCCTGTCTCCCCTCTTATTCTCTATCTTTATTAATTCAGTTTCCCAAACCTTCTCCTCTTCATTTCATCTATATGCTGACGACCTACAAATTTAGCTAGCTTCTTCAGGGAATTTAAATGAGGCTATATGCACTTTTAACGAGGATTTGCGGAGTGTTAGCAGATGGAGTAGGTCCTTTGGCCTAACTATCAACGCTGGCAAGTCGCAGGTCAGCGTTATTGGTAGTGCAAACCAATTAAGAAAACTAGATTGGAACAGTCTTCCTACTATCCAGTTCGAAGGTATCGATTTAAGCCTTAGTTCAACAATTAAGAACCCTGGAGTCATTCTAGAAAACACACTATCTTGGTCAGCTCAGATAGCTGAGATTACCCGTAAATTCTTTGCTACGATCAGATCTCTCAAGCGTTTGATATATTTCCCACCATCTAATACTAAAACTACTCTAGCTAATTCACTACTGTTACCGATTTTAGATTGTGCTGACTCTCCCAGAGTTATCTGAGGAAGAACTTAACAAACTTGAGCGGTTACAATATTGGTTGCATTAGATTTATTTTCGGTCTGCGTAAATTTCATCATGTCTCTGATCATCGTCGACAGCTTGGCTTCCTATCAGACATCGCCGTAACTACCGCATGCTTACCCTTCTCTATTCCTTCCTTTATAAACCCCTCGCTCCCACATATCTAAAAGAACGATTCTATTTCCATAGTTCCGATTCCCTTCTGCGCCTTGAACTCAGGTCGCGAAATGATAATCTCCTTAAATTTCCATCCTGTCATACCCAATTCTACTCCAACTCTTCTACTGTGAGATCTGCGATTCTTTAGAATGAGCTGCCTACTGAAGTTCGTTATGTTGTATGTTTTTTTGTATGTATGTATATGTATTTGTGTGTGTGGATATATATGTAAGTGTATATACATATTTATATATCATTAGCATATAATTCCATTTTTTAAAAAGAAAAAAGTAGCGCAGAAGCGTGGCGCAGAGGCACAGGCTTGCGACTGTACACGCGACAGGTGGTGGGTTCGATTCCCACTCCAGGAAATGAAAAAAAATAATTATATTTAATATCTTATGACTCAATTCGGTGGAAAGTGGGGAACGGAAATCTTAATAGAACGGATTGTCTTAACACTAGTTTTTCAGGTGCCCTATGCCTACCCTGCTATGTGCGGGATACAATGAAGCTAAAAATAATTAAAAAAAGTTTTTTTGTGAAAAAACTAAGTTCCTGAATATTTGTCATGTTCTTATACTTTACAGTTAACAATATCAGACAGGGCTAACTTATTGGATGATGCTTTTGCTTTAGCTGAAGCAAGTGTTATTTCATACAAAGTGGCCCTCGACCTGTCTACATATTTAACAGCTGAAAGTGATTTTGTTCCATGGGAGACGTCATCTTCCATATTTGATAAGTTGTCACATAATCTCTTAAATACGGAAGCGTATGAACATTTTGAGGTATGTAAGAAAATTATTTATTTGCATATTATTATTTAATTTCTTAGGTATATTTTTTGATAGTTTTAAAGTGCTAGTCACACGATTAGAAAACGAAAAACATTTTTAGAAAACGTACAAAAATTTGAACGCAGCGGGACTTGAATCCGCGCCTCTTGATAACGGTCCAAGTGCTATGACTACTAAGCCATGCGTTTTTATCGGGCTGCTTCGTTTGTAAAGGGGTATTTGTATTTGTTTTTCTTTGTACAAATAAAACATCAGCTTTTTATATACAGTGGCTAACGGAAAAAAATCCGATACTGAGCAATATATAAAAAGTCCATTTATAAAAAAATCACCAGTAATTGTAAAAACATTGAAATGAAAATAAAGTATTTTTAACTCGCGGAAATTTAAATAAAAAAATAAATGACTTTATAATAAAGATTAAACGGAAGCTTATGTTAATAAAACATTGCTATTTGTTATCTCGTATAATTAACTGTCTTGTTCGTACAAAAATATTTAGTTGCCAAGAACATATTTAACTTTAAATATTTTTTTTATCTTTTCATTTTCCTCTTAAGTACAAGAATATTCCGGAGAATTTCACCAATGAATAATTTTATAAAATCGATATATTATTTATATTTGTTTTTTTTTTCAGAATTATATTCAATATTTGTTAAAATCTTTATACGCGAAGCTATCCTGGGAAAAGTCGGATTTGACAATAATAGAAGGGTAATTATGAAGTACTAGTACATACTACTCATCGGTATAGAAGTAATGTTAAATATCTTTTTTTTTTTAAATATCCTGTAACTTGTCGTGATGCAGCGCCACAATTGCGCGACTGTAAACGCGACAGGTTGTGGGTTCGATCCTTATCTAGAAAAGTAGTATTTTCATTTCGTGGGTCTGGTAACAAGGCAAAATGCGGCGTTGTGTTCCGCCATTCAGCACGCAATGCCTCGATGCGGCGGAAAATGGGGAACGGAGTGTCTTAACACTTGGTTATCAGATTCTCTCTGCCTACCCTGCTATATACAGGATACAGCGTGAAGCTAAAAAATA
>JAKGSA010000961.1:0-47967 GCA_033558755.1 Philaethria dido | reverse complement strand
ATATATATATATATATAAATAAGTACATTTTTTATTCAATATATTTCTCTTTACGTAAACAATGTGAATGCTTTGAATATGAATATTTTATTTGTTTTAGTCTATTACGGACGCGTATTTTGTCATTAGCTGCCAAATATCAATTACCCGATGCTGAAACTAAAGTAAGGAATATCTTCGTCTCTTGGCTGAATTCGCCGAATACTACCAACATAGAGCCCGACTTGCGTGATTTTATTTACTACTACGGTAAGCCTTTATAGATGATTGCCCTTGGACAGTATAGATGGCCCTTTATTATGATTGCTTTAAATATCAATAGCCAACTAAATTATAAAATTAAATATATTATAATCAAAATGATATATCTACAACCAGTTTATGCTATGTCACTAAATTCATTACTAGTCACGTGTGTTTACAATCACGCGACAAACCATATACGAGGTGTGTTCAAAAAGTAAGGTGACTTTGTATTTTTAAGAAAAAATATTTATTTATTTATCAATATTTATGTTGTCCCCTTCAAAGTAATCCCCCTCAGATACAATACACTTATGCCAACGGTTTTTCCAATCGTCAAAGCACTTCTCATAAGCACTTTTCGGTATAGCCTTGAGCTCTTCCAGCGATGCAGTCTTTATCTCTTCAATCGTTGCAAATCTCCGTCCTTTCATAGGTCTCTTTAGTTTTGGGAACAAGAAAAAGTCACATGGGGCCAAATCCGGTGAATATGGTGGCTGAGGCATGATTGTGGTGTTGTTTTTGGCCAAAAAATCTCTCACCAGCAAAGATGAATGATGAGCAATTTCGGAACAAACTTCGCTGACACACGTCTCATGCCCAAAACGTTAGAAAAAATTTCATGGCACGAGCCAAGCGATATACCAACATCCTCAGCAACTTCTCTGATAGTGATTCGACGATTTTCCAGAACAATTTTCTTCACTGCTTGAACGTTTTCATCAGTTGTTGACGTGCTTGGGCGTCCAGAGCGAGGCTCGTCATTGGCATCTTCCCGGCCATCTTGGAAGAGTTTGTACCACTTGTAAACATTTTTTTTACTCAGAACAGTTTCACCGTATGCCACTGTCAATATTTTAAGTGTTTCGGAGCACTTTATTTTATTTTTTACACAAAATTTGATGCAAATCCATATTTTTCGATAGCAAGAAATCGCCGAGCACGCAAAACACTTATAACCTTTACGCCTCTCCCAACCAAACAAAAAATGCTATACACTTGAAACTTGGTACAGATGTTCGGGAAGAGTGTACCAACATAACAAAATAAAAAAATCGATAATCGAAAGTACGTTGCCCGCCAAATTTTACAGTCACCTTACTTTTTGAACACACCTCGTATATACATAGATATTTAAAAAAATATTTATGTATGTATATAGTTCATCATATGATCTTTAAAAATGTTTTATTCATAGTCATAGGAAAAATGTAGGTACTTTTTCACAAAAAAAATAAAAAGAGAAAACTTTCATATAAAATCCACTGAAACGTGACATTACGAATAACTTATAAACTATTCGTCAGATCTTAACTAAATTTAAATGGCACCACGTCTGAAGCGACGTTAGAACCATCAAAATAGATTCGCCCAGTAAAAAGTTAGCGGATAACAGAGAAAAACGTCATATACATATAAAGGTGTCCCAAAATTAACGCAAGATTTGACTTTGCCGCCATTTGCTATTATATTCATTATTCGTTCGCTATTAAAAGACTAAAATGGCATTTTCTATTTAATTCAAATCTTGCGTTAATTTTGGGACACCCTATAGTATCCAGTCGAATTGAGAACTTCCTCCTTCTTTAAGATCGGTTAAAAATATTCTAAAATAGACGTTATTTCACATGTTAATTATTTTTGTTTTATAAAGAGCAAAGTTTGATTAAATAAATCAACTAAAAAGTATCAATCGATACACCGTGATCGAAATTTCTGTGGTTTAATTAGAAATAATTTAAAAATCTATGACATCAAGTGAACTTTGACTTGATGACCTTTACTTTTTATTTAGTAATATGTAGATTCTTGTATTAAATCTAGGAACGTTTATATTTGTTTTTTTTTGTAAAGTACTTAATATATTCTACTTGTCGAACAACAAAAAAAGATTGGATATAAAAAATTACGTACCTACTACGGAAGGTGAACTTTGTATTATAAAAATGTTTTGTATAATGATGTAATGTCATAAGTATTTTTGGCATTTCTTTTTTCTGAAAAGAAAACAAATATTTGTCGTTTTTATATATATCTATTTTAATTATGTAATTTTGTGGTTTTCCTCCATATTTTCGATTTCATGACTGTTTCATGACTGAAGTGACCATCGTATAGAAAAGTAAATTGTATACGACCATATATCAAACATTTGATTTTTTAATTATTAAAATACATACATGTATTATATAAATATAGAAATTTTAACATGTTTTCAAACGATCTCAGGTGTAATGTAAATACAAATTGAAAAAGGAAAATTTATGTCCATTTTAACATATATATTTTGCCATTAATTGTCTTCTACTACCATTTTAAAAATCAACTGTTCTTAGTTTCACTTTTACTTGAAACGCTATATATTTAATTAGACTGTCGTAAAAAGGTATGAAAGCGGCAACACAAGAAGAATGGAATAAACTTTGGGATATATATTTGGCAGAAGAAGATGTTCAGGAACAAACAAAAATTCGCACTGCATTATCTGCGCCTCGCGACGTTGAAATTCTTAAAAGGTAAAGTTGTATTTATTCCAATTTTGTTAAACATTTCTAATTCAGCCTAATACACAAGTAAAATGTAAGTACGTCAATACTTCAAAATCGAGGTCGCCACGCTGTTACTGCTCGTAACTTATGTACATATATCTCTTTGACTTTTTTGCTATGTATATTTTTTTAACATTTGTTCGTTTTTTTTTTTGTATCGTGAACAAATGAAATATGGGAGCATTCCTTTATTCTGTGGCTCCCAGAAGTTTGTACGTATCGAACGTTTATCAGCTGAAATATCTCTGATTTTATCTATAATGCTAACTTGTAATCTTCTCTTTTGCATTAGTCTTGCGCTTGCATCTCCTTTACCGCACCCATGTTCGGATATATACGAGACAATATCTGCGCTATATTATGTCATATTTGCTCATAATATGTCGGCTTACAAACGTCGACTGACGAGCGTTACCTTGGCAGTAAATCTCCATTTCTTATGAATTCATATCTTTTATTTTGATTACATTCCCGAATATATATGTTATATTTTACGAAACACGTCATTCGCCGAGTTTTTTTTTTTTGCACAAGACGCGAAAATCGCCGACGGAGTATTCAAATTACATATAATACTAATAGTAATACAAATAGGCCCGCAGGGCAGCTTGTGGCGAGCTGTTGGGGAGTGGCGACCCCATGGACCTGAGACCTCCAGAGGGGAATTGTAATTTATCCCCCGCCTCTGGCTTGCCTTCATTGGCCGGCAGAGTGGAGCGCAAGAGCTATATGCTCGAAAGGGTGGAAGTGCTCAATCTGCGTAATAACGGGGAAACCCGCTCACGAGCACTCTCGCGATGGTGAAACCGGTGTACACCTCTCTACACCCTTAGCCGACCACACCGATGTTGCGCCCAAGGCACTACGCCGCTTTGTGGGGGCCCATCTAGTGGGAGGCGAGTCACCGTCCGCTTACCTTTCAATTTGAGACTGTTGAAAAGGCGGACGTCCGGTAGTCTCAATCAATAGCCCAGTACTTAGTCCATCCAAACTCCATTCCATAGCCCTGTTTTAGTTTTCTATTTGTTCCATAGCTCCTACGCATTGACCGGTGGCCATCTCTGAGCAATTGGCTATGGTTACTCAGAGATGGATCCCGGTCAATGCGTCAGATTAAAAAATATTGTTGTCTCAAAGGGGCCTCTACGTGTTGGACCTGTGTCCCCACGCAAGCCTTCCAAAGGACCGGGTTCCTTTGAACCCGAGAACCTGTAACGAGATACTAATAATAACTAATTTCTTATTGACATTTCAACGTAATTTGTCTTTAACATAACTTTTAAACTAATTTTGGTATAATCATTGTTTTGTGATTAGCAGACTGTCGGTCTGTCTATAACAAGTTTGTTAAACCTTTTTTTCTGTGCATGTTTGTTTTTTGTTTGGTGGTAGGAGGTTCGTCCTCCGTCTGGCTCGCGACCACTATCATGTCAAAGACGAACCGCCAAATATCTTATGATGTGTTCCGGTTCGATGGCATGTAAGCCAGGTTTTTCCCCTATCCCACCCATCCTTTCCCCAAAATGTAGTGGTTTTGATAGCGGACTTCTACATTGTCCTCCCCTTCCATCTGTATCCTCTAGGTTGGCAACGCATCTACAACGCCTCTGGCGTTGTAGATATTCATGGGCGAAAGTAACCACTTATCATCAGGTGGTCCTTCTGCTCGTTTGCCATCAGTTATCCATAAAAAAAAAAAAAAATGTTTGTTTGCAAAACATGATAGGGGTTAATGAAATACTGTTTTGTTTACAAATTATATATAATAACCCGCGCAGCAGAATATCCTGTACTACGTATTATAAATCTGTTTAGATTTTTATTATCGCTTACGTCGCTTGTCCCGCATACCAGGGTAGGCAGAGAGACCTTAGTATCAGACTTCGTTGTCCGCAATATTATCAGATAAAAAACATAATTTTCTAGAAATATTTAAATACGTATACTGATGGATTTTTTACGTCAGTACTTGCAATAAAATTCTATTAATTATCACATGTATCGGATAGATATGAAAACATGTTTTTTCGTATCTCAGTAAATTATATTTTTTACCAGACATCTATGTAACGTGATACGTGAAGCAAATACGTTGTACTCATTTTTACGAAAATTATGGAGGAACATTAAATTTGGTCTATCTATAAGTTTATATAGACAAAGAGTGTAGAATGGTTTAAATTAATAGTACTGTAGAATCCGAATATAACGACTTCGCTTATAAAGATCGCTTTTAGCGACTGAAGTTAGGTTTCATAGTAGGATACGTAGAAAGTATAACCGTTGAGTGTGACTGGTTTAAGCGACTAACTGGATATAGCCACCAATATTTATGATAATTGTAATTTGTGCGTATTATAATTCGCACGGTTAAAACGTCGCGCAATCTTTTGTTTACTTATCTTACGCACTAATACTTGGGACCAATACCAATTTAACCCCGGCCGGTTCACTTCTCCTTATTGGCGCGTGTAAGTCATTGTAATAAAAAAAAATGGCAACACAAACTTAACAGACGTTCAAATTTCGCATTTATGTTAATAAGTTAAATAATTCAGAAAAAAAAACAGCCGTTTTGTGCGTCATCCGGTTACAACACAGTATCACAGGTCCCTTGAATGTATTATATGCGGATTCTACTGTATAATAAATTAATAAAAAAATTTATACTAACATGTGTTTGATATTCATGTTTAGAAAGTGACATAAACTAACAATAAATAACAATGCGTTGCTAAAGGCAACGCGTTGTCCGGTCAGTCCAGGTCCAGGCCGGGTCCATCAGTTAGGGCTTATTAGGCTCCCTTAGCTTAGTCTAATTACCACCGGTCGCGTCTTCATGTCGCGATCGGTTTGCTTAGAATAGGGATTCCCTCCCCCGCCCGCACGACTCGCGACAGCCGAGGTCCTAGTATGTCGGTGTCGCTGTAAAGACCGCTAGGGTCAACAGCATGTGTATCCATTCGAAAAAAAAAAAAACTAAGAATTCAAGATTGTTTTAAATATACATCACAGCAAATCTTTATGCTAATTGTTAAATTAATAAGAATAAAAAACCAAGTATTGGATGAAAATTTAAATATTGCGGAACGGCTTATGTTTAAATTTTTTTTATAATTTTTTCAAGGACTTCTGTAAGATCCACCTACCACTTAGTTTATGTAAGACAAAAGTTAAGCTAATACTTTTACATTTAAATATGATATATTATAAAGGGGTAGAGAAATCAATTCAGAAAAGAAATCAATTAATATACATAAAAAGTAGGGTCGGTTAATTTATTTAATATTGGATATTTGGCAACGGTTAGTAGAACCTTGACTAACATGTAGTTTAATTTTTTATATTATTATTCAATGACGTTTCCATACGATAAATTCTAGACAGGTCGGAATTTTTTGTAGATTATAGTGACTTCTACTGACCTCTCGATTCTACTTCTATCCCGTATATGTCAACCTTTAATCTAATTCTAGACACTAAGGGAGTTCGTTGATATGTTGGAAGTAGTTGCTTGCTTTAAAATAAGTTATGAACTTTATAAATATTAATTCTTCATGGAACTGTATAAGTTCTAACAGTATTTTATGCTTTAAGCATCTAGAGTAAAGTAAAATGTCCGCTCTGGAACGAAAACTAAGATTGTCACAGATTTTGTACTGTTTCTTAAATCTAATAGTATCCTTCAATATTTATCAAAATATTTTGTATACTAATATTCTAAGCAAATCCAAATACCATTTATGGTCCAGGAGCGATTGAGAGATTATTCTTTCAAGAGGTAATGAGAGGTCACATCATAGAGTAGTATTATAAAGCTTCGATAATCTTTTCATTCTAAATCTCATTCAATCGTTTCTTCTCAACTAAAAATTTACCTGATGATAGCTTCTATGTGTCTATGAATAAGTATATTTCTCAGCTGGCTGTATCTATGTAGAAAGACTGTCAGATGAATCATGAAAACTAGTCATAACGCAGGACGCAGGCGGGCATCTTTATCTCCTATTTTCGGCATCATTAGGCAAGGTTCCCTGGAGTTACAGTGAAATAGTTGACTAGATTCATACCTGGCTTCCGGACTTTTAACATTCATATAAAAAGGCTAGAAGGTGTAGTGAAAGATGGCCCCTCACTGGGGTCCATCATTGCCCAGAGACCTCGTCAGAATTGCGAGAACCACTGGGAGCGGGAGGCCACGAATCTCCCGCATTTAGCATAAGAGCCTAATTTTGTCGCTTATTATAAAATATTGTAAGTTACATGTAATATTTTTATTAAAATGGAACAGTGAAATAGTTATTTTTTTTTAATTTATTGTTTTAGGTACTTGCAGTTGGCATGGGATGAAAATAACATTCGAAGCCAGGACTATTTAAATGTTTTAGGCATAATCAGCTCCAACCCATCTGGTACTGACTTAGTGTGGGACAACGTCCGTGAAAATTGGCCAAAACTTGTCGAACGTTTTACTTTAAACAGCAGATACTTGGGAAGTCTAATACCAAGCGTCACAAGTTCCTTCAACACAGAGAAGCAATTGGAAGAGGTCTGTAATAAATTTCTTTTTTGTATTTGAACAGAGAAAGGGCTCATTCCCTATTAATCTGATATATCCAATACTGCTAACAAATTAACATTATTGCAAATTTAAAGTGGGGAATGTAGTTTCTTAGCACCAGGTTCCCTCTGCCTACCCCGCTATATGCGGGATACAGCGTGAAACTAAAAAGAACTTGCAGAAATTACAAATGTTAATTGATAAATTTAGCTACAATAATAATAGCCATGGTTTGTCATGATATTATAAAAGCCCCAATTAAAAATGTACATTCATTATATATTGCTTATTCGTTAAAGATATTTTTGTTACATTGTATAAAAATAAATTAAATTAAACAACGACATTCTAAAAAGTAAAAAGTACTTGTTTAGTTGTTTCTGTTATATTTTTTGCACCGAATTGTGCCCGCTTTTATCTGTAGATCCATTCAGTTTGGTTGCCTGGAAGAGATCACTTTTAGTGATAAGGCCGCCTTTTTAAAATTTTCTTATGTATGATTTCAAGTGTGCAATTAAGTTTTTTCTATCTATCTATCTAAAAAGTAAAAATAAACTACAAGAAATAATACTATTCGAATATTTTTTTAATTACCTATCTTAGGACAAATCGCGAGCAGCTTCCAATACAGATTGTCCACATGAATTAGATTTTTAATACATCGGGTTCTTAATTAAAAATTCACACCCATTTCTATTTTATTTAGCATGATTTGTAGTTTAGCGTCGAATAATTAGTATGAAAGTATCTTTAAAAAAATGTAAACCTATAATATGAACATATAGTGTAATTTGAATTTATATCTTATATTATTTGGCAAGTTAATAGTTATGATGGTAACTCTTTGATAATATATCTTAATTTTGGTATAGATACAAATTTTTCTTTGAATTCACAAATTCTATTTTTTTTATTTTGCTAACTTAATATTTCCAAAAATATGTACTTGTTTCTCACAACTGCAACAAAAAGGTTTTTTTATTTTCAAAATATGTGCTTCTTTTTAATTAATAATGCTAATTAGTTTTTTCCAGGAAGTATTAAATCAATTTTAAGTAAGTGCTATTCTCATTAATTTTAATGAGAAATGTTTAACCTAAGTACTAGAACGCGATTAATAGAGCAAAAATATACGAACCAAAAAAGTTTACTAATTCGTATAATGAATGTATTTATGTGCAATGATGACTTCTTTTAAATGCTAATCTAAAAACCGTAGAAGTAAAGTCAAAAGGTGGATTTATAAATTAAAATACTCCAAAATTCAAAGAAATCTATAAAAAACAAACAGTGGGAAAAACCGTCGGCCTCATGCACTCGTGACATCGAAAAAAAAACAACCATACTCGAAAGTGTTCGTATTACTTACTGCAAACCTAAGTTTGTATCTATTAACCAGAGAGGAATCGCGTTACTGGTGTTCGATTTGCAAAGTCCCATTTTTATACCCTGTTTCAATAAATCTCACTCCATAGTAAAAATTTGAATTTTTACTTTTGTATGTATAATTTTTAATATATAACGTTTTTAATCTTCTTATTCGTATCACTCTTGAGAGAGTGGTCGTGGTCAACATGTTGTGAGGGGGCAGTTGTAGCTCGCCATACGATGCCATCTTATGTAATATGCATATGATATATTCTTATATTAACCAAAGAAGTAAATATCAGTAAAATTACCCATAAGCCCATGTTTTTCATCTAACATCTTATCAAAGCAACTCACTCTGCGATTGATGACTATGATAATGACTGCGCCACAGTTAACTGGTTAAGGAATTTATCCTTACTAGGCGTATATAAGTTGATAAGTTCAAAATGCAAACATTTGTTTTAGTTTCACGTTGTATCCTGCACTTAGCAGGGTAGGCAGAGGAAATCCGAGAACCTAGTATTAAGACATTGTTGTTTTAAGATTTCCGTTCCCTACGTTCCGCCGAATTGAGGCATTGCATGCTGAGTGGCGGACCTTAACGCCGCGCTTTGCCTTGTTACCAGAACGAGGAAATGAAGATACTAATTGTTAATTATTGCAAATATTTAATATTCTCATTTCCTGGAGTGGGAATCGAACTCACATTGTGTTGCGTTTACATCCTCACGTTTGTGCCTCTGCGCCACGAGTGGAATCATTTAGCGTGTTCAGTTTTTTGTGCAAAATGCATTTTTCAACATTATATAAAGAGATTATTTGTCTCGTTCAATAGATTACTTTCGAAAATCTTTAATAATTACAGATGCAGGCATTCTTCAAGCAATATCCAGAGGCAGGTGCTGGGCAAATGTCACGAGTTCGAGCCATTGAAAATGTACAGAACAACATAAATTGGGCAAACTCTCACCTTAATAGTGTGTCGTCGTGGTTGAAAGACCGATTAAAGAAAATATAAGCGACTTTTTGTGTTATGGAATATCCATACCTGTCTATTTTGTTTTGTTACCTTTACACGATGTAATTATTCTATTAAAGATGCATAACAACGCAAAAAAAGTCTATAGTAATAAATTGTCTTTAAAAAGTTGCTCATAACAAGTTTTTTTCTATTCGACGTTCCAGCTGTATATATATATATTAGTTATTTTTTACTTTATTTTAAGAATTCTTAAATTAGATTTAATTAATTTTAATTCAGTTACTGACAAATAGATACCTACATTTTTAATAGCTTTTTGTATGCAAAAGTTAATGTTATAATTTTCCTCATACCATAATAAATATTAAAAAGAAATAAAGTGAATTATGTACTAGTATTAATATGGTCGGTTAATATATCTCTAAGAGAAGTACAAAATCGCTTAATAAAATTTTCTGTCTGGTCGTTGGCTTGTGCGTAAAGCACGCAATAATTACTGAGTATGAATGAATTTTGGCTTGGTAATAAATAAGAGCCTAGAGCAATATTTAGGCTAGTTCTTGTACTAGTGTTTAGAGCCGTATTCTATAGGAAAAATACAAACACAGTTTAAATGCCTATTTTTAAATAACTGTAAAAAATTAAAAGATATCCCTTTATTTTGATTTTCGTTCATTAAATTGCATATCAAATAAAAAGCATATTACATTGTTACAATACGATACACTGATACAAGGGAACCAAAAATATCTTTGTAATATTTCTATGAAATATTAATCTGAAATTTATATCAAATATCTGACTATTTTTCTACTGTCCTTTTGAGCTGTGAAAAAACCAAATGCAATTAAAAGATATAGCCTTTTATGCCGCAAATATTCTTACTCGCAAGAAAATCAAAACGTTCAGGGAGTACCCTGCAAACAAACTTCATGGGAAGTATCCCATGAGTTTTAGAATCTTAAAATTTGGTACGAAGCAAAGTCAAGATAAAGAAAAAATTGGAATTTGGCGGTTCGTCTTAGACGTGACAGTGGTCGCGAGCCGGTCGAAGGACGAACCTCCTACACTACTGGGATACCCGCCTCTTACGGGACGCTACCCAGCAGCGGAGAGGAATTGTATTCTAACCCCGTCCCGCACAGGGAAAAACTAACCTGATCAAATTATTTATATACTGAATATATATTAATTTATTGTTATGTCTTAGTTCTTAGACTTTTGCTAGGTTCAATAAATAAATAATAATTTTATTAATACGCGAAAAAAAGACCTTTGTACCTTAATATGAAAATTGTGCGGCCGTAAGAATATGAAATTCAGCTGACTTAAAGTGCAGAAATGATTTTTTTTCGAAACGAATTTCGAAAAATGAAATGTTATATAAATTACAAAAGAAATTTTTACGGCAATTAGCTTACAGAGACAATGTGCTACAAAAAAACAAAAATTATAGTGATCGCCTAAAATACTATAAATGTCTGTCTCTATCTAATCGTAGAAATTTGTTAGATCTTTGTTTTTTACATAAAATTATAAATGCACAAATCAATAGCTCAAATTTGATAAGTAGAGTAGGATTGACGGTACCAAGATGTAATATTAGACATCACCGTAAAAAGAAACAAATTTTTAAACAGCGATTTGCTAGGACTAACCTAGGCAAGAACGCCCCAATAAATAGAATAATTATTAGTTATAACACTATATGTAATAAAGGAGACATAGATATTTTCCGACAGTCTGCTTTGTCTTTCAAAAATGAAGTAAAGAAAACTTTTACTGTTTAATTTTAATTATACTTTAATTTTCAATTATATATATTTTTTGTGTGTGCTTAATGTTAAGGTAATTTTTTTTGTCATTATCACTGTATTTTATTTTATTTTTTCAATTTTGTTGTTTATTTTTTCTTTTTATTTTTATATTTTTGGTTTTGTTGTTTAATTATTGTATGTGAGTTTCGAATTAGAACTGTACTGTTTTGTTTCTTTTTTTAATAGTTTTATATAACTGTATTAAGCATGTCATGTTAGCCTGTAAGTGAGGTATACAATAATTGTAATAATATTGTATACAGCGTTGGCTTCCTAAATAAATAAATAAATAAATAAATTTACAAATAAATTTACATGGTAATTTTTGACATGTTTTGTATATAATGATATAGACGTCCCTAAATCAATGCGTTGTCTTCGCGTATTTGTCAGAGGGGAGGTTCCACTGACGCGATGTATGGTACGCGTCACGAAAGACTACTTAAAAGACGTCAGTAGTGGGGTTCTTGCGCAGGTACAATTGCGTACTAAAAATATATGCATAATTCAGTAGTATTATGTATACAGGATTTTTTTTATATTAGAGGAAGATTTAACTATGACTTTTATTTTTATTTGAAAGTCATATTAAATATTTCATTTCGTTGACAATGGGAAAATATAAAAATATTTAAAAAAATGTGGTTCTCCCGACTTCTAACTATATTATGACTCAAAAAATCATATCATTGCTTCGGTGCGATGTGAAAGACACTTTCTCATTTAAAATATTAAGTACGAATCAGATTTTTTAAATTAATTTGGTATATTAAACCACATGGTTTACAGTTTGTTTGCCTATCAAATAGCATCATTTGTACTTTTTTTCAATATAAAGTATTTCATACCCTGTTTTAATACTTCTAAGAATATAATTACCGACCAACTTACTACCGGAGAATTTCGTACCACTACAGAACTAAATTATGTGTGAGTGTTCAATAAACAAAAAAGTTAAAACCCGAAGAAAATACCACAAATGATAAAATAAAATTAAGAAAAATATATGTATATACATATTGTATACAATTTTTTGATTATTTAACTGCTGCTTTAAAAGGATCGAAGCATTGTAAATTTTATCGGATAGTGAATTCTAGATTAATTAAAAATAAAGTATAAAAATCGTTAACAATCTTTATGTATATTATAAATGCGAAAGTAACTGTCTGTCTGTCTGTTACGCTTTCACGCCTAAACCACTGAACCGATTTTGATGAAATTCGGTATGAAGGTAGAACTGAACTTGGGAAAGGACATAAGATATTTTTTATCGCGAAAAAATATTTAAAAAAAAAATATTTTAATTTTTTATATTTTTTTTGACAAATAGTCTAGACTCTAGACCTTGGGAAAGACTATAGGCTACTCCTTACACGTCGCGCGATGTAACCGAATTCCACGCGGGCGAAGCCCCGGGCAGAAAGCTAGTTGTACATATTTTTCAATTTAAATTTTTTGAAATTAAATTTAAGTAAAACTTAAAATTTAAATTTAATTTAACTCTTTTTTTCTATTATATATGTAATTGGAGTATTCTTCCTTTTGATTTTCACATGTACAACTTCATTCGTATCCATATTTTTTTCAGAGTAGCCAATTCCTTTATTAAATTTTTCATCACGTAATATAATATGATCAGTCGTAATGCAATTAATACTTACAGTTCTTCATTCGATTTATGTCTATTTAATGACAATCTGTCAATGATTTTAAGCGTTATAGCTTATATAAACAAAATACAAAATTTAATTTTAACTTTAAATTCTATATCATGTGACCTTTCTGACTGAACTATGATGTGTGACTTGTTTACTTACATTTGTAATTAAAATTATTTTTAATTTAAAAACCGATGATCTTGTTTCAACTATTATGAACAAAATATGTAGATATATGATCGATGTTACAAATGTAAAACTACATTAATAACATCGATCTTTCAAGCTAAGTTTGCCCTTTTCCCGGCTTTATATCGAGCTGAAATTTTCAATACGTCGACGTAATTCATCGACAATGCTAGAGCGTTTTATACTAAAAAAATAAATTAAAATAAAAAAAACTCAAATCCAAGGTTGGCGGATAAATGCTTGTTTAAAAAAAATAACTTACTCTAACACAGCTTAACAGAGGCAATCGGAACTAAGGGTGAACACGAGGTAATCGGAGATAAGAACAAGAACTATCTAGTTTTCGTGTGGGTATGTATTATTCATAAAAATTGATTATATCAAGTTTTGTTTTGAAATAATACAAAACAGAAGAAAGGAACAACGTTACACACTATTACAACTCTAATTTTCACCGACTTCAAAAAATGAGGTTTTCAATTTGACTGTATTGTGTGTTACAGCATAATATAAGCATGATTCTTTGTTTATGTGCTAGCTAGTACCTATGGTGTGGTTCTATTTACATTTAGTTAAGACCATGTCCGTCCTATGTCCGACCATGACATGTAGTTTTGGGTTGTTCGTAATAATTTAATTTTTCAGTGCATTTCATTTAAAAGTCTGAAATATTTTTTTAATATATTTTATTAAAAATATACAAAACAACAAAATTATTCGTCGACAAAGGTGGACTTATATCTACAAGAGATCTCTTCCAGTCAACCATCACTGGTTGGTTGGTTGAGGTGGAAGTATAACAAGTAGCGGGTTTAAAGGTTAGTATAATTAAATTTAAAAAAAACACAAGCGAATTTTAAAAATAAGTACAAACGACATACATATATATACATATATAAACTATATATATATACATTATAGGTAAGTATGTCACAATAGTGTGATAAATAAATAAAAAAAATTATAACTATCTAATATCATTAATAATAGTCCAAACTCGCAAATGTTTTTTTTTTTGGTGGGATTTAAAGGAAGAAGTGTTTCAGGGAGGTGATTCCAAAGGGTTGCGGCATAATGGAGAAGGATATCTGGAGAACTTTGGTGTTGCTCTTGGGTATGTCAGTATAAGTGTAGGTATGATTGCCGTGTAGGAATGGGAAACATAGTGAACGCAGATAAGAAAGAGAATTCTGGTAATAAAGGATTTTTAAAAAGAAATAATGTGACGTCATAAACTCCGTAGTCGGATACGGCGCCAGTTGAGCTGAGTTCGAAACTAAGTAATATGGTTTTGAAGTCGCTCTAATTTTTTTTGTGGCTCATCGGTTACATCTAAATAGCATAATATCGAGTATATGTAGTATAATAGATAATCCCAATCGGTATTAAATGACTTCTACAAAACACGTGTAGAAGTCATTTAATACCGATGATGATAGCCTCTGATTTTTGTATTAATTAAAGATTAAATTAAAGTTGCTAATCATCCACATATAGATGAAAGAGAGAAAAAATCAGATAAAAGAAGAGGAGAAAGAACGCCGCCTTAGATAGGAGGTTGCGAGTTGGTATCGACAACTTTCACACATTCTCCCACACTCGAGGAGTACCAAGAATTATATCGAAATCCACAGAGGGGGCCTGTCGTGGCGACTGTGAATGAGACAGGCTGTAGGTTCGAGTCCCGCTCCAGGAAATGAAAATATTAAATATTTGGTATTTTCGTTTTCTCGCTTTGGTAACAAGGCAAAGCGCGGTGTTCAAATATTTACATATTTTCTAATATTGTTTTAGTAATCATGATTGTAAAAATTTTAGAGAGACTTAGGAACTGTGTTTTTTTTCAAGTAAGCAAATATATTTATGAAAATATATGTGCATTTTACACCCGAGCATCGCTTATAATATCCAACCTTCAACGTGTGATTGGCCGTCTCTTTGAGGCAGTCATTATTGTGGTGGCAACGGGCGGGCACCCCTCCAGCGAGCCGATACATATATCTCTCTTAACATCAAGGCTCCGTGAGAAGTTGAGTAGTGCAGAAGTGCAGAGTGGTTAAGACGCCATGACACCTAGATAACCACTGGCGGAAAACGGGAAGAGTCACCTCGACTATTCATCGGCCGGCGAATGATGTTGCCAAGCGGGACTACCACTACATGCATACCAGATGCAGCTATTCGCGCCTCCTCTTGCGATCTTGAATTTTGATTCAAAAGAATAACCTCGAATGTATAAAAAAAGTCTTTCTGATAATTTATTTATTTATTTTGTAGATTTATTGATATTAGTTCTATATTATTAAAACAAGTCAACAATAATTAAAATGAGTACAGCCGTGCTAGAAATACATACATAGCTACACGCTGTACCCCGCATATAGCAGGGTAGGCCGAGGAAACCTAGTGTTAAGACACTCCGTTCCCCACTTTCCGTCGAATTGAGGCATTGCGTGCTAAGTGGCGGAATTCAACGCCGCGCTTTGCCTTGTTACCAAACCCAGGTGATGAAAAATTCCATTTCCTGGAGTGGGAATCGAACCCACAACCTGTCGCTTTTACAGTCACACGCTTGTGCCTCTGCGCTACGACAGGCGTTTCAAGCCGATTAGATATAAATAATATAATTATATTGTTCATTACTTGTTAGGCGGTACGGAGTTTGCCAGGTCTGCTTGTACATATATATATGAGTGAAACTAAAATATTCTTTGCAGTCTAACGTCACCCCTAAACCCGGTCGCTTCGACCCGGTCACTTAGTGGGTATTAAGTGCTAACTTAAGAAATTGCTTTGTGGTGAAATACGATACAGTGCTATTCCTGAAGAAAGGTAAGTGAAAAGTGTTTTTTTTTTAATTTAAGGAAGATTTCTTGAATTTATATACTTTGATTTTTGCTAATATATTTAACAGAATTAATAGAAATCGTGTTCATACATTATGAAAAACTCATAGCCTAACGGGGTTGGAAAGGGATAGAAAGTTATTTTGGAGGAGATTTGATGTCAAAACTTCTTAGTTCTTTTGAGTAAAATAATATTTTATTTTGACACAATTCAAATTCAATTGACATTGACAACTAAGTATCCTTTTTAATCGGCGCGGTGCGCAACGCTGAGGAGAATTTGGCAAATGTGTTTATATTACGTTTTTTCCCTTTTAATTTGATTCTCGAAGCGATTTATTTTTACAACAGTAGATATAACTATTATTTTAAGTTATTTTGACTTTTTGTTTTCATTTCAATCGTATTAAAATTGTTATTTTTGGTTTCATAAAATTAGTATAATAGTTGCGGTGCCCACGATTTCATTAGCTTCAAGCATACATATTTGAGATATTTAATTTTTACATCTAAATTTTCGCGTTGTCTCACCTTATATTTTTACGGTTTTACAATTTAAATCTGAATATTCCATTTTTAATTTTAGTGCTATAATTATTCTTCGGATTACCAATTTAATATTAGTTTACTTTGTCTCTCTGATGATGTGATGTACTCTCAATCAATTTATGGTCCGCTTTTTTTTTTTTTTTTTTTTTTTTTTTTTTTTTTTTTTTTTTTTTTTATGGATAACGGATGGCAAACGAGCAGAAGGACCACCTGATGGTAAGTGGATACCTTCGCCCATAGACATCTACAACACCAAAGGTGTTATAAATGCGTTGAATACCTAGACGATACAGATGGAAGGGGAGGATAATGCAGTAGTTCGCTATCGGAACAACCACATTCTGGGGAAAGGATGGGGTGGGATAGGGGAAAACCTGGCTTACATGCCATCGAACCGGAACACATCATAAGATATTTGGCGGTTCGTCTTTGACATGATAGTGGTCGCGAGCCAGACGGAGGACGAACCTCCTACCACCAATCGCTTAAATATGTAAAAGAGACCCGCTCTAGGTACGGCTCTAGATGAAAATATTACTATTATAAAATTATAATGTAATATAATATATTTTTTTATCGATATGCAATTTAATAATTATCAAACTTTTTTTATAACCGGCTTACCTTTTTAAAATTTTCACCACTCTCCACTGATATCTATCATTGTAATTTTCTCATTAATAATCATACTACAATAATTACTATAATCTTTACTAATTAAAGGTTAGTTAACATTATCTGATGTCCCAATAATCCTTTTATTCTTATTCTTATAATTCTTATTAATTCTACTTAATAACTTCTTACAGTTAGAAAAATAAATATTTCTCTTAAAGTAGTAATACATAAATATATCACCCACATTTCTTTGTAGTATAATACCTTATTTTCTCGTTCCTTGATCAAAGTTTTTTCAGTTTATACCTATTTTATTTTATCATATATCCAACCTGCATTTACATAATATTTATATTGTATTAGAAATCAAATTATTTTCACATTACCATTTATTATTTTGTTAGGTGGTAGGAGGTTCATCCTCCGACTGGCTCGCGACCACTGTCATGTCAAAGACGAACCGCCAAATATCTTATGATGTGTTCCGGTTCGATGGCATGTAAGCCAGGTTTTCCCTATCCCCACTCATCCTTTCCCCAAAATGTGGTGGTTCCGATAGCGGACTACTACATTGTCCTCCCCTTCCATCTGTATCCTCTAGGTTGGTAACGCATCTACAACATCTCTGGTGTTGTAGATGTCCATGGACGAAGGTAACCACTTACCATCAGGTGGTCCTTCTGTTCGTTTGCCATCCGTTATCCATAAAAAAAAAAAAAAAACCATACCAACCATTTCAGCTAAATAATCACGGAGATAGTTAAAACGAAAATATCAATTACAAAATTACTTCTTTATTATTAATTATATTTTATGAATAGAAGAAATCCATCAATGAATCTATTTAAAATCGATTATATGATTTATATTAAAGAAATATATATCTATTGTTTTCTAGTTCCTTTCTAATGAAATTTACGAGTAATAAACATAATTAGATAGTGCCAATTCTTTATTTTTCCTACAGGATTACATTGATTATCAAGATAAAAGTATCATGTGGGTTGATCCAAATTCTAAGATATATCTGCGTAAATTGCATTTTTTATACAAAAAAATTATTAATTAATAAATAAAAAACCGACATAGACAAATTACTTTGTATATATAGACATCTATCCATTAATTATCGACATATAAAGTAATTTGTCTATGTCGGTTTTTTATTCTTATTCATTGGAACTTCATCAAATAACAGGATAAATTTGCATTGCTTCTTTTAACGATATATTAACTTACCCAATTAATATTTTTTTCATGTCATACAGTTATTGTAAAAATACCCCTTCTTAAGTACAAACAAATACAATTTGATCGCGGCGTGGACGCCGAGTAAATTAGTCGTTAGAGAATGTTTTATTTCCGTTGAAAAAAAGTGATCGATGCTCTTAAATTTCATCGATGGTTATTTAAATAAGTTTTCATACTTGTCTGCTATTCTGATTTGTAATAAATTTTATACATTTAAAGATTATAATAATATTTATAATAATGTAATTTTGCTTGTTTATTGAAAGTATTTTAAGGTACTATAGTATATGGTATGTTAGGTGGTAGGAGGGTCTGGCTCGCGACCACTATCATGTCAAAGACGAACCGCCATATATCTAATGATGAGTTCCGGTTCGATGACATGTAAGCCAGATTTTCCCCTTTCCCACCCATCCTTTCCCCAAAATGTGGTGGTTCCGATAGCGGACTACTACATTGTCCCCCTTCCATTAGTATGGTCAAGTTCGGCAACGCATCTACAACATCTCTGGTGTTGTAGATGTCTATGGGCGAAGGTAACCTTACCATCAGGTGGTCCTTCTGCTCGTTTGCCGTCCGTTATCAATAAAAAAAAATCTAAAGTATTTATGCAATGATAGTAACAACATAGGTAACTAGCTATATTGTTACCATCGTTGCAGAAAACCTTAAGACATTATACCAAAATTCAAGCGGAAAAGCGAAGTTGGAAGAAAATCAACTGACAAGCATTTACAAGTGAAACTTCACATGTAAGTGCTTGTCAGTGGATTGAACGCAAATTTTCAGCGAGGCAAGTGGCTCGTCGCCTTGCGCACACGCCGCTTTATTACGCAGTAGAAGCTACAGCAACTTGTGTTTAAATATTTTATATTATTTTTTACTTTCAGGAAATATTATTATGCCTCGTGGTAAAACATTAACATGACAAAGTAGGAAAATGATTTATGACGTGTGTGTGTTTAGGTATATGTCGAAAGACATATAGGTAAATATGACTATGATATACGTAGTTTCTATAAGTTACTTGTGAGTCCAGATAATGTCGTTGAAAATTACACATAGCGAAATAAAACACTAATTATGACTTTAAAATAAAAATCAATATAAAAACTTATATTAATGTACAAAATCGTGAATAGATTAAACAAATTATGCATACAGTTTTTTCATATATAATTGTACCTGCGTGAGACCTCCTCTACTAACGTCATATGAAAAGTAATAATAGGTATACCTTTGTGGGTCTGCTTTTTTCATTAACAAAGAAGTTCTTTTATTTACTTACTAGTTCTAAATTATGATTTGTAAAATCATTTTCACCGAAATTGTCGACGGAAACAAAATTTTATTTTTAAAGGTTTTTGACAAATTGATGTGTTGTACAATGATTGTTGATTTCGTAATAACAAACGTTCTGTCATATTTCCCTTAGGCCGGGATATGTGGTAAACCTGAATAAATAAATCATATATTCGAATTATCAATCCTAGTATTTATAATTAAACCGGATGATATACTTCGGCGTAAATTTTATTTTCAATGTCAAATCGAAAAAATGTCGTGTTTTTTGCGTTTGCTGCAATAAATATGGATCATAGAAAAAAATGTTTCAAAAAAACTTGTAGGCCATGAGACGATTGATATTTTTAGTTTCTCACGTGTTTCTACGGGTTATTTCAAAGAAAAATGATGTCTCAAATTTGTATTTCGCTTTATTACTTTCGATATAATAATCTAATAACACACTGAACTCGGAAAGTTAGACATATACTTTGACACGGAGATCACCCTCCACCCAGAGGAGATACACGATGGCACAAAAAGTAAAAAAGAGTAAAAACATTTTTATATTGAATCAAGTTTTTATTGTATAATAGCGTAGTTTTTATTTAGATTACTTATTTAACAGCAACGTAAACGTATCATGAATTTTGTGTTGGCATCATATATTTTATTTAAATTTGAAAATAAATATGATTTAAATTTGAGCCAAATAAGCGTCATTTGTGGGGACTTTTAATTTATTTCTTTAATTACAAAAAATAGACTGAGGAGCATCGATTGCTCGTAGAAAATTATACCTAATAGTCTGCCTAGAGTAAAAGAACACGTTGTGAGTGGTTTTAAAAGTTTTAAAATGATTATTTTGACGTACAAGACTTTTTTGATCTAAAATACATATAATAACAAATATACTTTTTTTAAAGTAATATGTTAACATGAATATAAAATGTATTTCTATATTCATGTTAACATATTACAGGCTAAAGGCGCCTCCAAAAGTTTAAGCTGTTTATTTAAACAATTCATAATAAAAATATCATTATAAACAAAGGGATACTTAAAACAAACAGTTTCGATATTTTAGGAGAAAAATATCGTTGCAACTGTAAAATAAACTAAGTATCAACTTAGCAATAAGATAATTTACAAGCGGCCGCCAAGACTTAGATCGCAGCACGAAAGGAACTTGGAGTTATTTTAGAAGTCACTCAGAAAGCATTGTCTTATTATGCTTAATTTTTTTTTTAGGCTTTTTTGTCCACTACGGATACATGGTCGGTAGCTTATGCTTTTATTATTTTAATTGAGTTTATTACGATACCCACTTAAAAGAGTAGTCACCCACTTAAAAGAGTCTTTCGCGGCGGCGTGGAGGAGGCATGATAGGTTTTTTTTATTTATGGAAGGAGGCAAACGAGCAGAACGAGCAATACGTCCAACTGACGGTAGTTACCTTCGCCCACAGACACCTACACCACCAGAGATGTTGTTGTTGTTGCGTTGCCTAGATGGAAGGGGGAGAAATGGGGGAATATAGTGGCTACGACAGTCCGCCATCGGAACCAGCATATTTTGAGGAAAGGATGGGTGAGAATAGGTAAAACTTGGCTTACCATGCTAAAAAATGGTAAAACTTGGCTTGCCATCGAACCGGCTTACAATACATCATTAGATATTTGGCGGTTCGTCTTTGACATGATAGTGGTCGCAAGCCAGACGGAGGCCACCAAACTACTGGGGTACCCGTCTCTCAAGGAACGTTGTCCAGCGGCGGAGAGGAATAGTATTCTAACCCGTCCCCTCACAAGTTCAGAGCGCTATGCCGTTTTTTGTTACCGCAAACCTTGATTGTCGTCTATTACATGTTTCATATTAAAACTTGGATAATAATAATTTATAAATATGGGGAACGCCGGGTTCGCCAGGACACCTCAATTTCTAAAAAAACTAGAGGTATTGCTTAGACAAAGAGTTATTGTAAAGATGCCTTTTCTAGAGTAGAAACAAATGTAAATTGATCGCGGTGTGGACATTGAGTAAATTATTCCTGAGAGAATGTTTTATTGTGGCTTAAAAAAATTAATTGCTTCTGTCAAATTTTATCGGTGGCTATTAAGTACAATAAGTATTTTTTTATACTTGTCTGCTATGTAGGGTTTTAGTAAATTTTATATATTTAAAGATTGTAATAGTATTTATAACAATTCTTAGACATTTGGAGTGGTGTTCAAAAATGTTGCATGATAGCGAGTGGGTAGCCCCGGACACTATGCTGTCGGGTGCCTCCGGGCACGGCTTTTACTCTTCTTCGAACTGCAATTTAATGTAATTTTACTTATTTATTGAGAGTACTTCAATAGGTACCACAATATTTTAAATATGTTAAATATTTCTGCAACTACAGTAATACATAGGTGAAGTACCTATGTTATTAATATCGTTGCAGAAATACTAAGATATTATGCCAAAAATCATGAGGAAAACCAGTGAAAGAGAAAAATAAGAGAAAAATCAAATGACAGAAACATTTACAAGCAAAATTAGTACGATTAAATGCTATTTTTCGGCGACACGAGTGGAAGAGAGATATAATGTACCACCAAATTTACTTCACGATTGACGCGGTCGCGAAACTTCAAGAAAGCGAGACTATAACATCTTCACCATATAAAAAAGTGAAGGAAAAACAAAAGAAAAAAAGCAATAAAAAGATCGAATAGAAATACAACAACATGAAGGACTTAAAAAGATTTTAAAACCATATAAAAATATCCAAATTCTTTTTTAAAGAAAAAGAGACTGAATGGATTGTTGACGAAGAAATATTTGATGAAACGCTGATTGCCTTGTCAGAAATACCAAGACTGTGCCTGTGAAGACTGTGTTCATCGAATATTTGTGTACTGTGATATTTGCAAGGGCAAAGAGCGGTTTGATCTATCATTGAAAAAAGTGTCCGGGGCTACCTGCCATTTTTTTGACGGCAAAAAACTAGACCTTATTATAAAAAGTATATTTTCTTGAAAAAAATGTGATATAACAGTTCAAAGTTTGATTAATATAAATAAAGGAATTCCTAATTTAATATTAAATACGAAATAACAAAGAAACATCCTTTATTTTATTTTTATTAGCGTTTTATTCATGTGTCCGGGGCTACCTCCCCTTCCCCTACGTAAAATATAAAATACATGTGGAAATTAAGAAATCATTTTTTTATAATAAAATGCCTCCGAAAAAAAAAATAAACGGGATCGTGGGTACTATGTGAAACGGATTTAAATAGAAAACATGCATAAAATTTATAAGTACAAAGTAATGAGTAAACATTTTAATGTCGTTCTTTTATTTGTATTAAACAAAATATATAATATTAAATAGAAGAAAAGCAACTCCATGTTTTAGAAAGATACCCAAGCAAAGAGCCAGGACGCATCGCCAGACATTGATACATTTAATGCAATAAATAATTCATATTTTTGTAAAAAATCGTGAACATGCTCTACTAATAATATATTTCACTGTAATTGTAATTTTGCTTAAATGAATTTGCATGAATATAAACTACGAAGTAAAATTTCAATAGTCAACAAGTAGTATTATTTTATTTCTTTATTTTTAAACTTGTTGGTATGGCTTAAAGTATGTTATTTCGATACATTTGTTAATTTCATAAAAAATGTGTAATTAGTGATAGTAATTCATTATAAATAATTGAAAATATAAGATATAGGTAGATATTTAAAGTGGCTTGATAAAAAAAATATATTTTTAAGGACAAAATGCCTCCGCAAGATCAACAGACGGGATCGTGGGTGCTATACGAAACAGATTTAAATAAAGACGCCACAGCCACAGTCGCGCCCTCAGCTGAAAAACGTAAATGGGAAATTGTATGGAGGAATGTAATACTCTTCTTGTTACTTCACATCGGAGGAGTATATGGCGCTTATCTGTTCCTAATGAAGGTCATGATGGCTACACGACTGTTTGGTATGTTTTTACTTTCAAAATTTTATACCCTCCCATTAATTAGAATTTTTCCTAACCATACATTACATTTTCTAGTCATAGATTATGCAAATATATCACATATTCGTCTGCAACACATAGATTGAGTTAATAGCGGTTGCACTACCTCAAAATATAAAAAAATAATAGTATCAAAGTAGCCAAAACAAATAAGGCAAACCGTTTCCACGTCACTTTCACATGCAATTACTGGTCTACAATGATTTGGTTGCCTTATATATAAGATTTATTTTGGATATATTTCTGATCACCGCTCATGACAACTACCAATGATTTGCTCTTGTTTTTTTTTCTCTTTTATTTTCATTTTATTGTACAAAAATAACGGAACGGAGTACAAAAAATAAAATAACAGATACATATTTCTATAATGTCAGTTATGTTTTGAAAAAAATAGGATACATCAAAGTAAATGGAGAGGAAAATATCTAAATACATAAATTTCAATTTCATTTCAATAAGCCAGAGGAATAATCTATTTTTAAAGACCAGCAGTAATCTGCCATCATGTGACGATCCCATCGACCCTGATACTTTTCCTCCATTACTTTTAGATCCTATTGGAACCGCTCTCAAAAATCATAATGATGACATTTTAAAGAAATTAAATTCAGTTAGCAGAGGAAAATCAAATCTTTATGTCTACGATGTTACTAAGGTATTAGTGTAAGCATTTTTTACTGGTCTAGAATTAGTTTAACAATTTCTGGTAAATAGGGGAGCGGCGGGTACCCCGGACGGCGGGTACCCCGGACGGCGGGTAGAGTAGGTAGGGTGGCATTGCTTAGACAAAGAGTCATTGTAAAGATACCTCTTCTATTTTCATTTACTTTTAAAACCTTTTTAGCTCCGTTATGTTGTTTTATTTGTATTTGATCATTTCTATTGCTTTTTTCTTCATATTTTTCCTTCACTTTTTTATATAATCTCGCTTTTTTGAACTTTCGCGGCCGCGTTAATCGTGAAGTAAACTTGGTGTACGTCATATCTCTCTGCCACTCGTCTCGCTGAAAACTTGCATTTAACCATACTAATTTTGCTTGTAAATGTTTGTGTCATTTGATCTTCTCTCATTCTTCTCTTTCACTAGTTCTCCCCATGAATTTTGGCATAATATCTTAGTATTTCTGCAACGATAGTAACAACATAGGAACTTCACTTATATTATTAGTATAGTTGCAGAAATACTTAACATGCTTAAGATACTGTGGTTTCAATTGAAGTACGTTATTTTGCAACATTTTTAAACATAGCACTCCAAATGTAAAAGAATTGTAACTAAAACGCTGAATAGCAGACAAGTATAGGGTGTCCCAAAATTAACGCAAGATTTGACTTTGCCGCCATTTGTGCAGTGAAATGTTGGCAACCATGAAAAAAAAGCAATTTGACAGCTAGCAGTATAGGGTTATTAAAAATGGAGCGTTACACGATAGAACAACGTGTCTTCATTATTAAAGAGTATTTCAAAAATAGTGAAAGCTTAGCGGCTGCAGTTCGAATTCAAATCTTGCGTTAATTTTGGGACACCCGTTATAAAAATTTACTTATTGTGCTTAGTAACCACCGATGAAATTTGTAAGAAGCGATTAATTTCCGGTTAGTCGGCTCCGCGTTCAAACTACATTTGTTTCTACTCTAGAAAAGGCATCTTTACAGTGACCCTTTGTCTAAATGCATATAGTTTTTTTTAGAAATTGAGGTGTCCGGGGCTACCCGTCGTCCGGGGGTACCCGCCGTTGCCCTATATAATTAAACAATTTACTTCATTAGATATCCGTTTTGCAAACGTCTCATTACACAGGTAAATAGCGTATTTTTTTTGATATGGAACATATTCCATATAAAATTTTGTAACTCGCAAATGAATTTATAGTTTTAAACTTGTTTTAATACTTTACCTTGTTACATTTTACCCCAAGTTTGTAATTTCGTGGACTACTTAGGGATGACGTTTCCCTTTTCCGGTTAGTAGCGGTATATATTTTTTAAAATATTTTAGAAGCCTATTTCATACTAGACTAGCCGACTGATTTAATTCGTATATAGTAGCTACATCTAGTGACGGATAGGTAAAACTTTTTTTTTTAGTAGCGTACAGTGACATCTAGTAGAAAGTAACATTACAATAACAAGAATCAAGTTATTTTTCAGCAGATTTAGGTATAATTCCAAACTATCGATTATTCATTTACTGCAAAATAATACGGAAAACCAATGTTCTATGCCACCTTTTCATTTGAAATGATTGAAACTAAATGATTTTATGTACTCGTATAATCAGAATTTATGATTTAAGTTGATGTTGTACTTGGGTACATCCGAATTAAAGTATTTATAACTCAGAATATTAAAATTTGAAGGCATGGTAATCCTATAATGACCTATCCCATAACATGCCACTTGCACTACGCAGTTGCATAAAATTCTTCGCTAATCCAATTTCATCAATTATTAAAATAAGTCAGAGCCGATCTTAACCGTGGCAATTAGCACCAACTACCCCAATAATTGTATTTAAAATTTTTAAATTATTTTTTGTTTGGTGGTAGGGAGGTTCGTCCTCCGGACGCTCCACACTATCATGTCAAAGACGAACCGCCAAATATCTGCGATGTAAACGCATTCCCAGATGCTAGCTGTAAGCCAGGTTTTCCCCCTTTCCCACCCATTCTTTCCCAAAATGGTGGTTCCGGATTAGCGGTACACCGCCATTGATCCTCCCCTTCCGTCTCTCTATCCTCTAGGTTGGCAACGCATCTACGACACCCTGGTGGTGTAGATGTTCATGGGCGAAGGTAAACACTTACCATCAGGTGGTCCTTCTGCTTCGCTTCGCCATCCGTTGTTATCCATAAAAATATATAAGATATAGGTATATATATATATATATATATATAAGGAAGTTATTTTGAACTGCAAACATGCCAGATTATAAATTAATCACAAAATTTTGGTATTCGAAAATAATAATTTCAGCTCTCTCGAAACTTAACTTACCAGAAATCCCATATTGATAATAATAAATATATTAAACGAAAATTTCGAATACGGCAGACAAATCAAATGGTAAATTACGCAATTTTCATATGGTCGCACAGTAACTAGCGTCTTTAGCAAACCTGTAAGCCCAAAACAGTTGCGGTGACGATCTCAGGGAAATAATCATATTCAAAATATTATCAATTTTCCGGATATGGTGTTACAAAGCGCTGCGTTGAGTTCGCCACTTCCAACACGAGGTCCCGAATTTGGGCGGAGTGTTTCGTCACTACGTTTTAATATATATTAATATTATATTTCTATTGCAGCGGTAGCACTCATCTTATGTTCTGGTTTTGGCATTACTGTGGGCGCTCACAGGTTATGGGCTCACAAATCGTATAAGGCGAAATTACCTCTCAGGATACTATTGACCATTTTCAATACTATTGCATTTCAGGTAAGTGTTGTTTATGTGTGTATTTTATATGCAACTAGCTGAGGTCCGCAACTTTGTTTCCGAGAGCTTTACGACCCTTTTTTTACGTATGAGCTTTATAACCACTTACCACCCATTGATATTGAAACTTGAAACCAAAATCCTATCGCTTTTACCACATAAGGCATTCTAAGCTTATGTTGTTACTTCTTATGTACATATACTGGCTGATGACCCCACAACTTCGTTACATTTAAAATTAATTATGTTTCATAAATATATTTAATATACAAACTCACAATTTTACTGTTATAATAGTATAAATAGAAAGTCTGCTTAGACATATTTATTTATTTATTTTATTCTTTATTACACCAACAACAATTATAACAAAAACAAAAAGAAAAACAAAAGAAGTAAGTAAAATTTTGGTGTAAAGGCGGCCTTATCACCACAGGTGATCTCTTCCAGGCAACCCCTACCATGGAAAAGAAAATAATGTGCAGAGATATATGTAGGTTGGCGTACAAATGATATGAATATTTTCTTAATATAATAAACTTACTTAAAAATTTACAATCTATAAATTACATGCAAGTTTACATAAATAACTATAAAAATACATAGTAACGTATATATAATTGTATAAAACAATATAAAATAATAATAAACTTACATACACAATGTTTACATAAAATACATAAAAATTTATAAAGAAAGAAAGTGGTCTTTGAGACGACGTTTAAATATGTACACGGAGCCTGATTCACGTATATCCCTCGGAAGAGTGTTCCACAGAGTACCAGCTTTTACCGTAAATGAGTCGCCATAGGCTTGTGTGCGACAAACCGGCAATTCCAATTTATTATCTCGCACATAGTGTACCAAACAAAAAAAAACAAATGAATAATACAAAAACGTGAGTGTCTCATTATTTACTACCTAGGGATACAAGATATGTCTATAAAAGTATCTATTTATCACATATATTGTATGGAAGTCTGTCAGTTTTAAAGTTACAAATATTAATTTTTATTTTTAGAATAGCAGTAGGTTTCGTTTGCTTTAAACATAGGTTTTATACTTATTTTCATGTTAAGTACCTACTGCCTTATTAGACTTTTTTACATCTTTACGCTCTTTCCCGCACATCAGGATCGGCATTATCTATTTTTCCTTAAATTTAATTAAATTCCAGGTATTGCACTTCTTTAATTGTTATACGTCAATCAAAAATACACAATGAAATGCAATATTTATTTAATAATAAATTTGTCGGGTAATCAACAGTGAGTGATTTATTCAGATAATGAAATATCTCATTATTTAGTTTTAAAATATTTTTTTTTGTTGTCAGGATTCCGTATTAGATTGGGCACGTGATCATCGCATGCACCACAAATATTCTGAAACAGACGCTGATCCCCATAACGCAACACGAGGGTTCTTCTTTTCCCACGTTGGATGGCTGCTGGTCAGGAAGCACCCAGAAATAAAATCAAAAGGCCACACTATAGATTTGAGCGATCTATGGGCTGATCCGATTCTTCGTTTTCAAAAAAAGTTAGTAACAAAATATTTATTTATATATTCTTATAAGCAATTAACCGACTCACTATCTGTACCTGTCTATCTGTATCTGGGTTACATAAAAAAATGTTTTATTTCATCATATTCGTAATCGCAAATACTTATAAGTACCTTAGAAGAAAACGCCTTTAAAGTAGATTATTTTTCAAATAGAAATCACGAATTTCCGCAGCTTCTTTTTCCAAGAACTTTTAATACTACGTACTGTATTTACTAGGAAAACATAATGTCTATTATTTTTAATCTTCAAATGTTGTCTGATTGATAAGAAAAGTAAATAGTTACAAATTTTTAATACGTTGTACGACTTCTTGTCCTAAAGCCAAGCAAAACTTTCAGATGTTAATTCTACATGATTATCAATAGTTTTTTAAAATTAGTTGTAGAAAAAAATGACATGTAACTATTTTTCTTACGGACTCTCGAAAATATTGTCAACATCTAATTTAAAAAATATTAATGTTATTTCGCTTTTGATAAAGCGGTGATTTAGACAAATTATATGACACGAAAGGCATCCTTTTAAGCTACTTCGGGGAGAAAAAGCTACACACAAAATCTCAAATATCTGCTGAGCCCATTTAAAAACTTTCTATAGCAAATAAATAGTCATTGAGACCCGTATTTTTTTTTTTTTTTTATGGATAATTTGATGGCAAACGAGCAGAGTGAATTCAATCTGGATGGTAAGGGTTACCTCGTTCATGAAACATCACACCACCCTTCAGAGAGATGTGAGATGCGTGTTGCCAACCTAGAGGGCTAGAGACGGAAGGGGAGGATAATGTAGTAGTCTCGCTATCGGAAACCACCTCACATTTTTGGGGAAAAAGAATGGGTGGGAAAAGGGGAAAACCTGGCTTAGCATGCCATCGGAACCGGAACAATACTTTGTAAATGTAAAAGGCTTCTTTCTCTTCTTCTTCACAAGATATTTGGCGGTTCGTCTTTGACATGATAGTGGTCGCGAGCCAGACGGAGGACGAACCTCCTACCACCAAACAAAAATATATATATATGAAATTTTAATGCTAAATATTTATTTATTGTAGTTATTAATGATTTAAGATTAGTTATATGTTTGTTTTAGCAAAATTTTTAAATTTGTCCTCCATTAATATTTACTCTATAATATCAAATATGAACTATACATAAGTATTTCTTTTTAGATACTATATATACTTGATGCCCTGGGCTTGTTTTATTCTGCCATCATACATTCCTACGCTGTGGGGAGAATCATTATGGAACGGCTATTTTGTCTGCGCCATTTTCCGTTACGTCTACGTATTAAATGGCACATGGCTAGTGAACTCTGCAGCTCATAAATTGGGTAGTAAGCCCTACGATAAAAACATCAATCCCGTTGAGACGATACCTGTATCGCTAATAGCTTTTGGCGAAGGTTTTCACAATTACCACCACACATTCCCTTGGGATTATAAAACGTCTGAATTAGGAGAATATTCACTAAACATTTCAAAGTTATTCATTGATATCATGTCTAAAATTGGCTGGGCATATGACCTCAAAACTGTATCTCGCGAAGTTATTGAAAAAAGAGTAAAGAGGACAGGCGACGGCAGTCACCAGGAGTGGGGCTACGAAGACTTACACTCACCTTCATAAGGTAAATTTAATAAAGAATAGATGATTTCAGATTTATTTAACACTGTAATTCAGAATGGGTTTGAAAATTTCAATCCACAAGACAGAGGTTTAGTTGAATTAAATCGATGGTTAAAGATTTGTGATATATTTTTTTTCTTTGTAAGATAATTTAAAAGATTATTTATACTTATTTTAATGACGTGGAACTAGAAGATTTAGTACATATAGTAAATATATAATTAAATAGAAAGAAACCTGTTTTATTTGTTACATAAACTTACTCTTAACTTCGTCTATCCATAATCACACATACACATTTTTATTTCAAATTTATAATGTACTACCGATTTATCGGTCGTAGCTCTTGTTTGATTCAAGTTTTTTCATATTATGACTGTTCTAATCTAATTTTTAATTATTTCAAATGTTTCGTTTCCGTGGATTTTTGCCACCTTTCTTGAAACGTCTTATTGATTGTAAATTATGAAATCCATTAATCTATATATCTAAAATCATTTATTTAAATAAATTAATGTTCTTTTACGAAACATATACATTTGTTATTAAACTTCTCTCAAATTCATAAGAATAAGTTTGTTCGACGGGATATTTACCATGTATTGTTTTTATTTTGGACTCCCGATATTTCGATGCTGTTGCAAGCACCATGATCACGGGTAAACTGGAGATACTGCGATGCCGACGGTAAATTATTTACTCTTCGTTTAGGTGGTGTTTATGATGGTTTGTAAACTATTCTTATAACCTTTTCCATTAAAAATTGAGTTTAAAATTGTACTGATTTTACAATGTGGAGGTACTACCATTTTATGATACACACATACATAAGACAATGTCCATCCAGCAGAACAATATTGCTTGGATATCATTTTGTTCGTGTGATTGTATTTTTTTTTCAGTTTCATGACCATCGCGTTTGCAGTTTGTTTTCCCACCATGCAACATTCTCTTCAATATTTTATGCTTTTTATTAATCAAAACGAAAACCGTCCATCACACTAATATCATTTGCTAAAGCGCCATTTGCTTATTTCCTGTAATTTAGCTAGTTCATTATGGATCTTCATCAGATCTCAAAATCTTTAATTCGCATATGTCAATAAAAAATGTTCATCAGACTGAAAACTGTTATAAAGGCGCCATTTTCTTATATGTTAAACTTGTTCAATGTATCTTGTCTCTTGGAGTTCCTCATCGGATCTTTTTCTGATCTTTAATTTTTGTATGCCACCAGTACAGACTTATTTCTTAAAGTTTAACTAATCTAAATTAATAATTTGATGCTGAGCCATAAGAGATTTCTTATGGCTCAGCATCATATCTCCCAGTCTTTACAATTAATTATACCTTTATCCTGACTAGGCTTAAAAGCTTAACAATGAAAAAGACAATAATAATGAACTTAAATGAAAATAGTTATATAGGCGTCTGTGCAAATTACAAATAGGTATAAAGTGTTTTTTCTTAATCTTTCAGCTCTATTAGCAATATCTATGAACAGTAATATATTATTCTGATTTTTGTCGAATCACTGCGTAGTAACTATATGCTGCGCGTACAATCTGCAATTAAATATATAATTATTTTATAATTATTGAAATTATCATTTTTAATGACGCGTTAGAATTGTTATTATATAAAATCTATAATTTTGTTTAAAAAGCTCTACTATTTTTTGGACAATATAATTATGTATAAACTTTAGGGTTTAAAATAAATAGTTTAATGTTCAATACAGTAATATACATATAAGTACAAAGTCAAAGTCAAATAATTTTATTCAAAATAAGAAGTTACAAGCTTCATTTTTTGAACGTCAAATAATTTACCACCGGTTCACTAAATTTAATGCCTCAGACCTGAGAAGAACCGGCGCAAGAAACTCAGCGGGACTATTTTTTTTTTTTTTTATATTCGACACATACATGTAAAAACTTTAAGAAACAAAAATAACTTAAGCTTTTTATTAAAAATAAAGATAAACTACGTCGAAATGCTTACATACTTGTTATAATTTATTTTTGTTGTTAGCATCTAGCTCTATGATAAGAGAAAGAAGAAGAGCTGTTCTTAGAAACAATCTTTGGGTAGCAGAAATTTGTTAATTTTACTGCTAGAAATTTGTAAATACAATCAATATAGATGTTTATAACTAATACGATTACCAAAATATATACCTGAATAAACGACGGCAGGTCAAGTGAGTTGAAAGGCCCAGCCCTCATTCTACACGGCTTAGACATCCCCACACATAGTAGCGCCATTTCACGACGTATCTTTGAACTAACGCACCAACATGCAGCTGCAAACGGTCCTCTACCTAAAGTTACTGAACTCTGAAAAAAAAATAATTTTAGAAAAATTGTCGGTTTCCTTATATTGAAAATTAAAATTGGTAAATATCTTACAATAAAATATTGGTAAATATCTTATCTTACAATTAATAATAAGAAAAGAAATAACCTAATAATTATAAAGAACAAAAAACCCGACGGATTAGTGAGCACTAGACATGAGCGTTGTTTGACGTAATCGCTATCAGAAACTGCTTACGAAGCTCATAACCAACCATCATACAAAATCAGCTCGATTTTTGTTTTAAATTATATATATTTAATATAGTTTATTTTTTTCGGATAAGAACCTTCTAATTTCAGTTTCACATTACTTGTAATTAAAAATAAGTAAAATAATAAAAGCTAATATACAAGTATTACAATTTGGCCTGTACCGCACAATTTTACAATGATAATGATAAAAGTAATAAGATGAAGCTAACAAACGCTTATACGGAAATAAGTAGTTAAAATAAGCAGTTTTGAAACTGGTTACTTGTACAAAGAAACTAGTCGTAACTGTTTATGCACAAAATACGTCACGACCCACATGCCTAGTAGGAACCTCAATGGGCCTTCCTCGCAGCTTCAAAGTCGTCTTCGATCGATCGGATACGCAGTTCGATCTTATCCCGATAACTTTAAACTATTTTTAGCCAAAAAATATTTTTTTTTTTTTTTTTTTTTATGGGATGTAATCGTTGATGGCAAAAAATGAGCAGAAGGACCTACCCATGGTAAGGGTACCTTCGCCCATGAACATCTACATACCACCATAGATTTTGTAGTGGTAGATGGGCGTTGCCAACCTAGAGTGATAGACGGAAGGGGAAAGGATAATGTGAAACCGTGGAAACCACCACATTTTTTTGGGAAAGAAATGGGTGGGAAAGGGGAAAACCTGGGCTTACATGCCATCGAACCGAACATCACAAGATATTTGGCGGTTCGTCTTTGACATGATAGTGGTCGCGAGCCAGACGGAGGACGAACCTCCTACCACCAAACAAAAACTTTGTGTAAAAGACAAAGTTCATCTAAATCAGATAATAAAATACCTAAAAATTAAATTGTACTTATGGCTATTTTGCATATTATAATGGCTCTGGCATAAAATGGGAATATACGCTGTCGCGGCCTTTTTTATATTTAGATAATTATCTTTGTTTATCTGCAACAGTTTAGGCAGCGCGCGCTAGAGTACCCAGAGGGCAAAAATTACTTCATATTTATCGCTATATTATGGTCATTATACAAAATATTGTTGAATTGTAGATGTTATGTTAGTTTGACGTATAAGCTAAATTATTGTTAAATTCATTATAAATATAGTTTTTCACCAAAGAATAACAAACATCCATCCTGGATGGATGGATCCAACACTTTTACATACATATATAATATTAATAGGAAGTGCAGTGTGGTCTTTTTATTTTAATATAAGCACTATACTTATACTAGTTTTATTTCTATGTAATACTTTCCAATAAAAAACAAACAAGTTCTTTAAATCCATTCACGAAAACGGGCTTGTGTAATTTATCCAACCAGTTCGCAGCAGGCGACAACAAAGTTAATATTAAACTGCATACAGTAGAACCTCCATTATTCGGAGTAAACATGGGTATAGGGGCTCACGGGTAATCGAAAATCCCGAATAATTGAATTACAACAATTTAGTGACTTGGTACTAGAAAATGAATTGCACTAGCAGTTACTGGAAACTATGATATTGCACACCGTTTTTCTATCTAGTATTTTATTTCATTATTTTTAAGAACAATTACATAAATGATTAACATTGTAATTGTTAAAAAAGTAATCTCATGTAGTTATTTTATTATATATTTAAATATTATGCACTATGAAATAAATTACAAGATAAAAAAAAATTAAACAACTAAATAGCTCTTTGAAATCTCGATTAATCGAACGAACGGAAGTAAATTTTAAACATAAAATATTAAGATACCTAGAGCAGAAGCGAAAAAATTAAATTGTTGACTTTTTGTTCGTCATTGCTAGTTTGTGCGTCAATCACGCAAAAACTATTAAAAAGCAATGAATAATTTAGCATGGTACTAGCTTTGAGCCTGGAGTACAACTGGAGAGTACAAGTATGAGGAAGGAGTGAACATATGGGATATAAAACAAATACTGATAACTATTGGGTAAAAACTAAATAATTTTGGCATAACAATAACGTAATCTTGAAAAATATATGGAATAGTTTTTATCCTGGTACCTATTCAATGTAGCTTCCCTAGAAAAATAAAAAACCGACACAGTCAACCTAGTCAAGATAAATTTCATTGCAATAACGTTGAGTAATTTAATTACTCAAAAAAAAACTAAGAATTGAATAGTAGTAGGTATATGTATAATACATTTTAGATTTTATATATATGTATTTCACCTGTTCATAAAGTGAGAACATGAGGCGCCATCTGTTGCCAAATAGAATACATTGATATTTTTATATAAGTAGTAGACATAGGTATTTAGTAAATGGTTTTTTTGCAGCTTAACAATTTTCTCTACATAGCAGGAGAGGAACTAATATCAAGACACTCTCCTTTCTCTACTTTCCGTCAGAAATCGCGATCTTGCCAGAGCGGAGAGTTGGAAATAATTTCAAAATGATCATTTCCCCGAGAGATGATCGAGCCCCCAACCAGCTATGTTTACGATCAAATACTGTCCCACTGTGTAACGATGGCTTCTAAAAATTGGTAACAGGTATTAAAAATATATTATAATTTTAAATAATGATCATACGCCTGTCAATATCAGTTACTGTGTAAGGGACAGTTGAGGACCAGGATATTTTTGATATGATAATTTATTTAAAAGTTTATTTATTTCTTAATCACGGATGTAGTAAAGATTTGTAGTAGGTACAATTTAAACAAATTGTTTATTAATAAATCATACCAGCAGACCTTCAAAATAATATTTTTTACCACGCAAATCTAACAGCAAAAACCCAATATCGTGTTACCAAAATCGATCTGCGTTTTACATTTGTATTAAAATGTTGTAAATTAATAAGCGCTTTGTAAGCTTGTCTAATAAATCTTAAAAGTTTATCAACTAAACAAAAAACGTTTTAGACTCTTACATACCTAACCTGGAAATACAAATGCTATTTGCGTCATCAAATTTTAACAGATCTTATTAGATTCATATAATATATCAATGTAAAAAAATCTGGCAACGCTACTTTAAGCAACCTCTTGCCGTCGCAATTTCGATTGACTTGAAAACCTGCACATGTGTCCGGCAAATACTTTCGCTCAGCGCGTAATAGAATTTATACCTTTTTATTTTTCCTCAAGTCCGTGTAAGCGAGTAATGGAACCTATAAATAACGCGGTAATGTCTATACTATCACTGATCACACCTCATTAAATATCGCGTCTCCAAAATGACAGAAGAGGAATAACTGCGTCAAGGTCGCACACATGTACTGCAAGAGGGATATCAACTGCGCCGCACTCAGTTGTTGCTGAAATAAAACACTGGTTTAAATATTTGCTTCGAAAAAAAAATTACATACCTATCTTCACACATCTCAGTAGTAGGCAAAGAAAATTTAATGATTTCATTTCCATAATCTATTTAAACAAATATCGCTTATTATAATAAAAGTCAAATTTACATTTTGTCTAAGTAGATTATAAATATTCGCCTGATTTAAAATTGAAAAATCATCGAATCGATGTCTAACCACTACGACACGGCAGGCACTTGTCAACTACGCCTTAAAGACGTTAGACGTTATTGTACCTAATATTAATGAATTGAGGGGAATTAATAGGCCATTTCCGGTCCCAATAAGCATTTTTATACTTAAGATCACGTACAAAAACCCATAAACGTTAAATGACGTACGCTTTAATAAATATTCAAAAAATAAAAAGCGTTATTATATTATATTGGTCTTACCCATTTTAGTTGCACTGCAACAGAGCACAACGTAAGTGTCGCCACAAAAAAATATATTCCCAGGATATTTTCGATTAATTTTCCTAATTCTTTAGCTGATCTAAAAATATATTAATAATACAACAAAATGAAATCGATATTTATATCTTCAATTAATTAAAAGAAATCTATTCTTACTTTAGGAGTAGAACATGAATTTGGTGGCATTTTGTTATTCTAAAGTGTGTCCGGTCATCTCGCTTTTTAGTTAAATAATACTTGTTCCCTTTACCTCCAATACGTTCACTATAAGCATGGAGTAAAGAAAACTGTCCGTGGATGAATATCATTAAGCCGACTGCACATAAATCAAAAGCTACATGAACCCTAACGCAGTACATGGCGGCAATACCTTCTGCTAAAATGGTAAGAGCATAACCGAACAGGGTCGTGCCTAATGGCGCCCAGCCAGGCAAAATATGCGGAAGCTCAACAGCATTTTTACCTTGACCCACATATATTGCGTATTCAACAAACGGTGAAACTACAAACACAACTGCAGTGAAAATATAAATCCTACTCAAATACGTCGAAATTGTAATAATTTTTTTTGTATAACATGCTATGTAATTAGAAAAGGGATTTTCATCCTCGTCGTCTGACTCATAGTCTGGCATTGTTTTGGGATTATATATCAACTGATTGCGTTCTATAGATGATGCTTGGGCGATTAGGAACCGCCAACGTTCCTGGTTTCCTAGTAACGACCAAAGTTTTAGGAATCCCATTAAGCAGAAGGATAAAACACTAAAACAAGCGAAAAGTTCCTTTGGATCGTCTTTGGCCCTAAATAGTTCGATTACTTGGGTCACGTTAGTAATCAGAAAACAGAGAATGGATAACTTGGCCGCATGTTGAACATGGAACGAATTAACCCCATAACAAATCCCTACGTTTTGAATACGATACCGGACAATGGCTTCGTAATTATTCCCGTTTGATGATATTATATTACAAATGTAATTTAATAATTGTTGAATTCTTATCTGTAACAATTATATATTTCAATACTCAAGTAACTATATAATTTTTATTTTTATTGTTCTGGTTATATGATATATATTATTATGATAGATATTACTTTATACACACTTTTAATAAGAAAGGCATGATGGTAGTCTCACGAATAATTTGCTTGTGTTGGAGTACGCAACAGTGAATAACAACCCTCAACGCTATTTATACTGACTTGTAGTTATTCAAGTTTCAGTTGATAATTAAATTAATTATCATCTACGTCACAGTAAAACCCTAACTTCGACTTTTTATGTAAGTAAATAATAGAAAATATTAATTCTAATCAGAAAAAAAGTTTCTCTCATTCTCTTAATGAGAGAAATATAGAGTATTAGGATAATTGTATTTTTTTTATTTTGATATTTTTTTACCAAACTTTCGTTTTGTTTTAAATTTTAATGTAAAATTATACATTTTACTAAGATTTGAACTATTTATACATTTTCACTTTTATCAAATTTCCATTGGATTTACCTATATTATTTTTAGAACTCGGCTTCAATGAATGTTTTAAGAACTGGTAGTAGATTCATTTGCCACTATTGTAAATTTTCTAATTCAACACTTTTCAACAATCTTAATTAAAGGGACAATACTTTATCGGATGCGTAACTCAAATTAAAATATTCACTTAAAATCATAGAAATCTTTTTCTATACTTTAGTAGTTCACCTAATTTTTAATTGCTTAAAAATGCTGTGTTTTGATACAAGAGCTTCCTTTTTGTAATGTACTAACTTACTGTATTTGTCATATTCTTATCTTGATAATTGCTAATAACAATGGCTGAGCAACACAAAGGTATATTTATTGTATGTTTAAAAGTACACGCTCGTATTACTAGATGGCGCTGCTCAATATTTTACCGTACTATGCTAATTCGAAGTGACGTTGCGAAGTTTTTCGATTCGGAGATATATACGTAATAAATTTGTAATATATATTCAGATAAAGTAGAAATCCATGCTTTAGAAAACCCAGGCAGAATATCTAGGACTAATATTAGTATCCAGAGTATCTATTAGGTACCACATCTGACTTGTGGGTTAAGAGAGCATATTTCCGACTGAAAAAGACAAATAGGGTCTACAGCATTACCCACAATTATAAAAAAATATATAATATATACATAGATTAAAAATTATATCATAATTTACTGTATGTAAGTAATTTTCTCCAAATCATAGCGTAGTTAATATTAAGAACGCAAAAGTTTTTAATGAATTTTTTTCTTTAATCACGGTAATAAATTCTAAAACAATTATTCCATATCATAAGTTTGTAACAATAATAATTCTAATTACTACAAAAAGTTAGAAAACAATATGGAATGAATTTCGAAACTATTTTTTTTTAGTAGGTACATTTAAATTATATATTAGTGAACACGATTGGCTGTGGTTTCAATTCAGGGTAAGAAGGAAAGAAGAAGAAGTGATTTCTCCAATCTTCCCAGCCTACTTGGCATACTTTATTTATGTGTATGAAGAAGAAGTGAACCAATATTTTTATACTAATACATACATAGCTCCACGCTGTATCCCGCATATAGCAGGGTAGGTAGAGGAAACCTAGTGTTTAGACACTCCGTTCCCCACTTTATTTTTATAACAATGTTTCAAAACTGTATTTGAGTAATATAAATTACCTGATGAACCCTATCATATGTTTTACATACACTTTTATACAAAGTGAGACATTGACACGTTATTGGTATATTTTATATACGTTAATCAAGTCAAGTGGACCATACTTCTAAATATAAATGCTCTACGGAATTGTATTTACACTTTTTACCACTGTACAAAAAATGTCTAATATAGAGTATACGTAAGTATATTATATATATTAAGGTGTAAAGTATGATAGCAAGTTTTTTTTTTTTTTTAAGTGGATACCGGATGGCAAACGAGCAGAAGAGACTGCCTGATGGCAGAGCCAACCTTTCTGTCACAGTAACAAACATCTACAACATAAGAGATGTACTAGATGCTAAGCACCTAGGAGGATACAGATAGAAAGGGGAGGATAAATGTAGTAGTCCACATTTGGGAACTACCCACATTTTGGGAAAGGATGGGTGGGAAAGGGGAAAACCTGGCCATGCCATCGGAACCGAACACATCATTAGATATTTGGCGGTTCGTCTTTGACATGAGATAGTGGTCGCGAGCCAGACGGAGGACGAACTCCTACCACCAAACAAAAAGTGTAAAATGGAAAGCTTTGCGCAATCCCAAACTCTAGTGAAAAAATATAGATACGACAAATAATATGCGTATAGATACGACAACTAATTCTTAAAGATTTCTTTCCGTTGAACCGACAAGAAACTGCTCTTAAAAACTTTTATGAAGAAAGGTATTAGGTGCAAGGTAATGAAAAGGCTATGCAAAGTAAAGTTTAAATTGTATTTTATTTTTGTAGCTAGTGTCTTTTTCTTTCTTAATCACGCCTAAAAAACACATTATTTTTTTTTTTTTTTTATGGATAACTGATGGCAAACGAGCAGAAGGACCACCTGATGGTAAGTGGTTACTCTTCGTTCATGAACATCTACAAACACCAGGCGTTGTGATGCGTTGCCAGCCTAGTGAGGATACAGGTGATGGAAGGGAGGACAATGTAGAAGTCTCATATCGGAACTACTCACATTTTGGGAAAGATGGGTGATAGGAAAACCTGGCTTACATGCCATCGAAACTGGAACACATCATAAGATATTTATGGTTCGTCTTTGACATGATAGTGGTCGTGAGCCAGACGGAGTGGACGAACCTCCTACCACCAAAAAAGAACTTCTTTCTGAATCACGCCCATAAAACACACAGAACTCCTAAACTTCATAATTAAGTTACTTAAACTATAACATAATAAAAGCATATCGCAATCATCTAGTACTACCAACCCATGTAACAATTGAAAACAAATTGTTTTTGGTAAAAGTATTTTTAAACAAAACTAAATTGGAAGACTTGAAACAATAAATCATGCAAAATCAAAATTAGCAACTGTATCGTTGTTTCAAAATAATAATTACATTAACTGCGCCAGTAAAATACAGTGTGACGTAGATATGACAAAAACAAGTTTCGACATCCATGTTGGTTTTTTATTTATTTTATTCATGCATATATGCAAAACATCAATAAGTACAGCCATTTTACAAAATTGTGTGCGTGGAAATATCTTAATTTTTTTTCACCACTGATCTTGTTAACTAGAGTCGTGGACTCCAAAGCCATAGTTAATGGGAACCACAATTTGATCAGTCCTAGGTAATCAGTTGAATGATCATTTGTGTTTTGAAAGTAACTCCTTTCTCATTCGCCCCATGGTCGCTGGATGGTCCACCCCAACCAGTGTTTAAGCGACTAAAGAGCCCCGAAAGAACGAACAGCAGCTACTGAACGTGATGATCCACTGTAATTATCATCTCCTGTAATTCAAAATATTTTTACAACCTTTAGAAATTGAATTTTGGTCTAGTGATTTATATCTGGTGTCAACAATATAATAATGATATGTAATTATTTATGTATGATCAGAATATTATGGTAACAAAGCAAAACGCAGCGTTGTGTTCCTCCACTCAACGCGCGCGCATTTGCCCCTCAATCTGACGAAACTGAAAATTTGAAATTAAAAAAACACAGAATAATACGTATTTATTATTTTAAATAATTTATTATCTCAAATACATTGAAATAAAATAATATATACGGAATGGACTTGGTAATTATAGCATAACTTCTCATGATACGATTAATAAATGTAATGAAATTTGTTGGGACAAAATCAAACATTGAACCTGAGTTATGTCCATGTGATTTTCCATATCCGTGGCCGGTCACAGCGACGATCGCGAGGATAAATACAAAGAGCGGTGCCGTTATTAAAATGAAAGAAGCTTACGTAAAACAAGTATATTATCTTTATTAATACCAATTAACATTTATAAATTAAACTTATTATATATATATGGACAAATCCTGTCTTATACTGAAGCCTCTATCAAGATAGAAGACAAAAGTATATGAGTCAGACAAGCAAGGAAAGTAGCCATGATCAGCCTGCGTAGCATTACAGTTAAGCTAGAGAGAAGCTAGTTTCTTTGCAGACTCAGCCTACAAATTCAGCCTGACTCCAACATATTGCGTATTGAAAGAAGCATCCAAGGACTTTTTAACGTGTTTTGTCTTACCACAAAGCGTATTAATGACAAAGATTTAAATACAAAGACCTCCCTAAAGTGAATCGAACTCACAGACATTACATTTTAAGCCCGGTGCATTTTAACCGTATCTATTAAAATAGGATGAAATAAGGTTATGGAGTTTAGGATGGCCACAAATATATTTATTATATATTTGTAATACATCTAAAACTGCATGGTAGAATAGAATATAAACATTAAATCAATATTAATTGTTGATATTAAAATATGTAGCGATAATATTATGATTTTTTTGTACCTATACAATTATATTTTTAAATCTTGATTTTAAATCTTGAAATGAAGTATGATAAAAAAGAAGCTCACCATTAAATGCATTTTGGAGCGTACAATCAACACTTTTCAAGACACCTAAAATGTTACTTATAACTTACATCTCCTCCCTAGCTCTTATATACTTATATCTGGAGTATTGTATCAAAAGGTTTTTGTATGAAATACCCATAATTTAATTATTGTGTCACGTATAGATCGTTTAATAAAAGAAATAAAGGTGTCATTTTTACATATCCTTTGTATTTTTTGACTATTAACGTATAAATAATTAGCAGCCATTTGTTATTTAAACAAAATGAAGGACAATGATGTGATGCGTTTTTTATAGACTTCTCATGTTTTTATAAAAGCTCCTTACAGGTTCCACAGCTCATCTAAGCGACGGTTGACAGCCGAAGGTCACGAGTAAAACTTAAAAACTTTATCTCTATATATTTTGTATGATGCAGCGAATATTTATGGATAAAATAAATTATACATATAAATTGAATGTAATATTAGAAAATATTTAATAATGTTTTTTACACATTAAAAAAGTTCATTTTTTTAACTTCAGGTTGTATCCCGCATATAGCAGGGTAGGCCTCTGCCTAACCTAGAACCTGAAAACCTAGTGTTAAGAAACTCCGTTCCTCACTGAGGCACAAGCGTGCGACTGTAAACGCGACAGGTTGTGAGTTCGATTCCCACTCCAGGAAATGTAGTATTTTCATTTCCTGAGTTTGGTCATAACGCAAAGCGAGGCGTTGAGTTTCGCCACTCAGCACACTATGCTTCAATTCGGCGGTAAGAGGGGAGCTGAATAAAGTTCACTATAAAATTTAGAATATTTTCTAACAGAAGGAAAGAATATCATAAATAAAATTTGTATCATTTATCAATTTATACACAATCTAACTCTTTTAAGACAGATAACCGACACTCAATGTCGCTAAAATGAACGGAGTCGAACGGAATGTGGCGCTATGCTCTATTTGCCTACTATGCGTGAAAACAAACTTACTTTTAATTTTTTTTTTAGCTTCACGCTACAGCGGGATACATCCTGCACATAGCAGGATAGGCAGAGAAAACCGGAGAACCTAGTGTTGTACACTTCGTTCTATTTTAACATTTCCGTTACCCACTTTCCGCCGAATTGAGGCATTGCTTGTTGAGTGGCAGAACTCAACGTCGCACTTTGCCTTGTTACTTTATTAATAGTCAAAATAAATCTTAAAAAAGCATATTTCTTATATTTATATAATTTGATTAAAGTTTATTATATATTTTTTAAACTATTATATTTAAATATATGAAATGTTGAAACACACCGTCATTATTGTTTTATTGTATGTATGTATTTGAACATATATAGGATTTGGTAATGTGTTGGTACGTCAATGTTGACGTTGAATACGATTTTTTACAGATTCACGCAGAAAAAACTTAGTGCCAAGACATTCTATTCTCCTTTTTTGAAAAACGAGACATTACGTGTTAAGTGGATTCCACGCCGTGCTTTATGTTACAAGAGGCGATGAAAATAAAACTAAGTTAATATATCGTTCCCCTGAACAAAAATAGCCATTATTTGTTAATATAATTTTCATTACAAAAATATTTACACTAAGTGAAAAAATAAAACGCTACATACTCATGTCTTTACGAAATATCCTTAACCTCAGATTTGTCAATAAAGAATTTCGAAATTTTTGTATATAATTCCTGTTTCTAATTCGAGCTTACCTTGAGCACATTTTTACGTACTAAAACTAGATTGTGATGAATATTCAAACTATTCGTGTCATGACTTTATAGCTAGGTCATCTAATTAGAATATCGAAAACTGTTTTGGGCTAATTAATTGTATTTATCATCGACTTTATATGTTACTCTTTAAATGATCTCTTAATTGTAAAGAAAATTTTAAGCTGTCTCCTTCTGGCCGAAGTAGACCTTGTCCTAACTAGTCAGTTCACTAGATGACATTGTAGTAATTAACATTCTTAGGTGTTTTAAGTAATCATTATTAAAGATTGTAGGTAAAAAGATTATACTTAGGCAAAAAGAGGTGAATTTGAAAACATTTTTTTTAAATCTCATACAGCAATATTTCATAATGTTTGTTACGAAATATTGCTATGTGATATTATTTCTTTATTTATATATATACGTCACAGAAGCCGAGACTAAAGTAGTGAAGAAGTAGTGATATAATCGCCATGGTTAGTGTGTTCCACAGGCACAGTGGCACAGGCAAAAGCTCACAGAGAAGTAAACTCCGCTTTTTACACATGGTATTTATACTGTTTTTCTATAGTTTTTTACTACCTATCAAATTATATTTGGAATATTTGATCATAATGATAAATACATGCTAGAGATAAAAAGTTGCTTCGTTTTTTGCCATTCCAACAAATTGTATGCATTTTTATTTGATTTGTTGATAAACAAGACCAGTTTTGTCTATAATCGTAACAGATTTACCATTTTGATGATAAATAAATATTTTAAATTAAAACTCCCATAAAATACCTTAATTTATAAATACTCAATACATCATTTTCAATATGTAATGAGCATTGAATATACATATTTTCGTCTAATTCTAGAACACAATGACTTGATCGATGCCACGTCTTCGGACGAACCAAAAGTGCAAAGTGTAATATGACAATTTTAATTTACAAATGTAATGGAACCCACTTTAAATCATTCTTTCTGTAAATGCGACAGGTTATGGGTTCGATTCCCACTACAGGAAATGAAATTTTTAAATAATATTTATTTATTTTTCATTTCTTGGGTCTGGTAAGAAGGTAAAGCGCAGCGTTGAGTTCCACTTAGCACGCAATGCCTCAATTCGACGGAAAGTGGGGAACGGAAATGTTAGAGGGGAACGGAGTGTCATAACATTACGTTCTCTGGTTCCCTCTACCTACCCTGCTATGTGCGGGATAACACGTGAAGCTAAAAAAAGAGAAAAAAAAACTGATATTAAAGTTGTACTAAAATGTATACTTTGTACATATACGTTTGTGCGTGTAAACATCATCATTCTTCTTGAAAAGCAAGTTTATTTATCAGTTTAGCTTCACGCTGTATTCCGCATACCATGGTAGGCAGAGGGGACCAGAGGACCCAGTGTTAAGACACTCCGTTCTCTTAAGATTTCCGTTCCCCATTTACCGCCTAATGCTGCGTGAAGTGTGTGAGGAAGTGGAAATCAACGTCGCACTTTGCCTTGTTGCCAGAGCGAGGAAATTAATATACTAAATATTAGTTATTATAAATATTTAATATATTCATTTCCTGGAATGGAAATAAAATTAATCCACTACGTGTCGCGCTTATAGTCGCACGTATGTGCTTATGCGCCACGACCAGCCTCTTACTATATTTTGTTCATTAATACGTGAATTGATGCCATCGTGGGGCACCATTCACTCGGTGGTTGTAGATTCAATCAGTAGAATGATAATATTTAAATTTATATTCATTTTCTCCGTCTGGTAGATAATTCGCAATGAATTACTGAACTTTGGTACAACAATCATTCATACATCAGTCAGAGTTTAAAAAAATGAACAGAATGTGAAGAACGGAGCATATCACCACTTTCTTATTACTTTTCCTTCTACATACGAGAGACGTGTGAAGCTATTATTATTATGTATCTCGTTATAAGTTCTCGGGTTCAAATGAACCCGGTCCTTTGGAAGGCTTGCGTGGGGACACAGGTCCAACACGTAGAGGCCCCTTTGAGACAACAATATTTTTTAATCTGACGCATTGACCGGGATCCATCTCTGAGTAACCATAGGCAATTGCTCGGAGATGGTCACAGGTTAATGCGTAAGAGCTATGGAACATATGGAAAACTAATATAGGGCTATGGAATGGAGTTTGGATGGACTAAGTACTGGGCTATTGATTGAGACTACCGGACGTCCGCCTTTTCAACAGTCTCAAATTGAAAGGTTAGCGGACGGTGACTCGCCTCCCACTAGATGGGCCCCCACAAAGCGGCGTAGTGCCTCGGGCGCAACATCGGTGTGGTCGGCTAAGGGTGTCGAGAGGTGTGCACCGGTTTCACCATCGCGAGAGTGCTCGTGAGCGGGTTTCCCTGTTATTACGCAGATTGAGCACTTCCACCCTTTCGAGCATATAGCTCTTGCGCTCCACTCTGCCGGCCAATGAAGGCAAGCCAGAGGCGGGGGATAAATTACAATTCCCCTCCGGAGGTCTCAGGTCCGTGGGGTCGCCACTCCCCAACAGCTCGCCACAAGCTGCCCTGCGGGTTTATGTAGTATTATTATTGTGGTATTATTATAGATCTCTTTTAGTTACATAAACTTATCAAACTCGCCTCAGGTGAATATGTCACGTATTCGATTTTACATTTTTCAAACCAACTATTGAACTTTCATAGAATCACATTTCACACTGTAAATATTTACTCGTTCTGTTTTATTAATTGAACGTAGTTGCTACAACTCGCCTGTCTTTACCAAGATTAGTTAGGTAAATAGCTTCTGTTGACGCCAATACTATGCAAGGGAAGCGTGACTGTTAACGTATAAGGAGAATTACGTATCAATTAACATCGAGTCCTATAGTTTTAATAGCAAAGATCAAAGCATATTATTAATAAGCGCCAAAATATAAGTGTCAATATTCTTGCATCGTAGGGACCATCGTAGCGAGATTTTGAGTTCTGCCGTTCATGCAGTGTCTCGAGATCGGGTGGAAAGCGGAGTACAGAGTGAATTAGGTTTTCACTGCCAAGTTTGAAATAAAAATATGAAGATAAAATTCTCTCTCACATTAATTATAATTGTAATAATAACTAGAGATAAGAAACATCTTAAATATCATTTAATTAAATATTCAATAATCACCACTTCTTTATTGTGTCGTGTGTTCTCCATACAACGTGACATTGGTGAAGTGATTTGTTCTCAAATGGCACGTTCGAAACGCCATAATAAAAGAACTAAACTGAACTGAATATCTTTATTGTATATTATTTTGTGCAACTGTCAATAGTTATTGAGACTATTTGTATTTACAACGATTTATGGTCATACTTACTACTACTACTTAACTTTACGCTTATCCCTATCGGGGTAGTCAGAGAGAACGGAGCGCCAAACGCTACGGTCCCTGCATACCTCTTTCGCCTCGTCCACAGTCATTAACCTCTTCATGCATGCCCTCCGGGGAGTCCTCATGCTTTTTACGTGACCTTCCACCAGTATCATTGATACTGTATTCTCGAAAACCGAGGTCTCCCCTGCCTCTTAATCCCTCTTAATGGTCATAAAGTATAGATATTATAGTAATATACCACCAGCCAAAACAGTATAAATATTACTTGGATGATTTGTTTATATTTGAAGGGGTTAGGAAGATTAACTATAGAATAGAGCTAGAGCACCTTGTGATGATTAATTACAACTGCTTAACCGGATGATTATGGTGTTATAACCTAATTACATAGGTGTAGTGTCAACGTAGCGTCACGTGCAAC